>CM065383.1:31715000-32007500 GCA_033060915.1 Euryodendron excelsum | reverse complement strand
GCTATTTATATTAATAAGATTTTTACCTGTTTTAGCATGCAAGATTTCAAGAAAGGGTTCCTCTTTTTCAAACATGGAATCTCTCTAACCAAGGATCAATATCCTAAAATGCCGATTGAGTTAAAGAACATGAAAGCAGTTCCCTATACATTAGCAGTGGAAAGCCTCATGTATGTTATGTTTTGCACTAGACCTGACATCTGTTTTGTCGTAAGTATAGTCAACAGATACCAGTCAAACTCAGGGCGGGAACACTGGATTGCGGTAAAGAATATAATCAAACACCTGAAAAGGACTAGGGATTATATGTTAATTTACCAAGCAGATAGTCTAGTACCCATTAGGTAAACAGACTTAGACTTCCAGTCAGATAAGGATTTCAGAAAATCTAACATTGAAAAATGTGTTTACTCTAGGAGGTGAAGCCATTAGTTGAAGGAGTATTAAGCAATAACGTGTTGCTGATTCAACTATGGAGGACGAATATGTGGCAGCCTCTGACGCAACCAAGGAAGTCGTTTGACTCAGCAACTTTCGGTTGGATCTAAGAGAGGTACCTTTAGTACAATCACCTATTACAATTTATTGTGATAATAGCGGAGCAGTTGCTAACTCGAAGGAATCTATGACCCACAAGAGGACAAAACACATCGAGTGTAAGTATCACTTGGTACATGACATAATGCACAAAGGTGATGTGATGGTTACCAAGATTGCATCAATAGACAACCTGGCAGACCCTTTTACGAAGAGCTTACCAGCCAAAACTTTTGATGGTCATTTAGAAAGGATAGGAATTAGATGCATTACTGCATGACTTTGAGTTTAAGTGAAAGATTGTTAGGGATTTATACTAAAAGATATGCTTTGTGTGATGACGTTAATATTTATTAATAAATTAGTTATTTCATTTTAATGAAAATCTATTTGAGCAATGTTTGTCTTGCATTATTTATTTAATGATTGTGTATGTGTATCTCTTATTCTATATAGTAGATAATTTGGTATATAAAGTACGGCTTACACACGGAAGATCAGATCATCTGTTCTTATAGAATATAAGCTTATCGTTTACAGTCTTAGATGAAACTGGACACACCATCAGTAGAACAGTAGCGCAATAGATCTGTCTTGACTATGGGAAACAATATAATTCTAACTCTTTGCACTAGTACACTTTGTTTGTATTGAACATGACCGTGTTAAGATAATTGTTTTTATATTAATTATATAAAATAATTAATAACTCTTGATTATTATGAGTGATTATACTCTTAATTCTAATATAATAAATAAACATGCGCATTTAATGTTTATTGTATTAATTTATAGAAGAGTGAGATTCATTATGGGTCAATAAACTCAATGAGTTGGATAATAACATTACGTGTATGATAACTATTAATTATTGATGGAATCCACATTCCGGTATGGGGATTGATGATACCCCCTTGAGGAAGCTTATAAATTTTGATTATATCAAACCCTGCAAGTAAATTATGAATCCGACATATCAAATAAGTTAAATGGAAAGTCTCAAGAAATTAAATAATTATATCAAATTTAATTGTTAGTAATTTAATTTAATAGGCAGGTATCTGTGATCTTAACGTAAGGAGATAAATAAGCATTTAATAATATAGAGCTCGAAATATAATTTCTCATATGACAAGGAGTGCAATTATAATTAATTAGTAGTATAAATTATAATTTACATAAATAAAGATTAATCCTTGTTGCATTAGAAATCATAATTTGCATAGGAAGCTCTAGTCATACTAATTCTATAGTCTCTGTTGTACCATCTATATATACGCACTCTAAAAGTAATTAGAATTACACTTGCTCATAATTGAGAGATACACGTTTTTTGTAAGTAGGAGAAACCCTAATAGTTGTGAGCCCACTCTTTCTGACGCAAGGCGTGTACGAGAGATACAACAAAAGTTTAAAGGTTGAGTTCAAGCAAATGATTCGTGCTTATTGTTGTTGCTTGCTATTCGAGATCAAAACATGACTTCAAAATTCATATCTGCTGCTATTTAGGACTAAACCAGAGAGATCTCGAAAGTATAATTCTAATCACGTAAATTAGTCTCTGCTAATCAGATCAAATTTTCAAATATTATGTGTATGCACTATAGCCGGGTCGTGAGAAATTCCGCAGTTCTCAACATTTACAAATCCTCCCAAAAAAAATAAATAAAGTTAATACGATGGGTAACTCTCTCAAAGGATAAATAGACAATTTTCAACTTAATAAATTCCATCGAAGTACAAAGCAAAGAGAATGTTCAAAATATTCAATGAATGATAGCTTTAATCTTGATGCACAACATTTTTGAGGTTGTTCTCTCGGGTATAAATGCATTGTGGATCTTGAATTTAAAGCCCTTAATCAATTAGTGGTAGTTGAGAATACATTTAATGCAAGTTTGACTACACAAAATGTTCAAAAATGCAACTGTTAGACTCTAGGTGTCAACTCCTAGAAGAGGGTGTCAATAGTTGCAGCTATTTTGCAAGCGTTTTTTCAGAATTCTGTCCATAGGTATTGACCTTTGAAATCTGGGTGTTAATACTTGTGGCTTCCAAATTGTCCAGATGTGTCAACTCTTGAAACTGGGTGTCTACACTTCTGAAGCAAACTTTCAAGACTTTGTATCATGGACTAAGGAGTCGACTCCTAAAGTTAGGTGTCAACACTTCTGCCTTCGAAGTCTTATCCAAAGCTATTGTCTCAAGGTGTCGACTCTTTCAAATAGGTGTCGACCCTTCTAATGCATATAGGTTAAGTCTTGCATTCTACCGAAAGGAGTCAACCCTTGAGACTAGGTGCCGACACTCCTGACCAAAAACTACAACCTTCTTCGAACTTTGATCAAGTCTTCCCAAAAGCTTCAATCCATTCAGAAATTATTCAAGTGAGGCTACCAAAGCTTGTTTCCATTTCTTTAAAGTAGGTTAATCATCAAGAGCACCTTCAATCCCTTTGAAAAGAAATTAATCCAAATAATTACTGGTAATTATTGGTAGAGTTCTGCAATCATCAATTCAGGACATTTTCAAATCATCTTGTAGAGCTTCCAAGTCTTGTGTTCATCTCTCCAATGATAGTTGATCACTTTGAATACCTTCAGTCTTCAAAAATAAGATTTTGAAGATAATCTTCTTGTAAGGTCCTTCAATCAATCAACTATTCTAGTTCTTCAACGTTTAACATGCTTCAAAATATTCCAATGCACAAGATCTTCAATATCTTCAATTTATCAATCTTCAAATCACAAGCTTAACCGTGATTCATGCATAATGTGATTAATAAATATTTTCTGCACACTAAGTAAATTCATTAGACAACATAACACATTGTTTTGTTAGCATCAAAATCACGCATGGAGTCCACACATAGGAGCATAGGCGATTCTTTGGGTTGGATTCGGGCTAGTGAGAGATTCTCAGTAAGATTCTTTTATTATACGTTATTAGGGGAGACAAGGAGCCAGTTTCCTTAAAGTGTGTTTGGAATTTGTTTGGTCAGCCCCCCATGATTCCATCCTTACCATTGACCATCTAACGAAGAGAGATTATAGTCTCACAAATGAGCTGCAGAGACAATTGATCACTTGTTATGCACTGCACTGTGGCAAAGGAACTATGGTCAATGATTTTCTATTTTTTGTGGTCAATGGGTAATGCCAGCTAGAGTCATTCAGGTGCTTCAGTATTGCGAGACAGGATGCAGGACAAAAATAAGAAAGCTTGAAGGGCAACACCTTTTTGTAGTTTGTGGAGCCTATGGAGGAAAAGAAATAGGTGAACTTTTGAAGACGCCCTTTTGGTTTGTTCATAGGCTTAAGACATTTTGATTGCATACTTTGTATTTTGGTGTAAAGGACCTTTCTTTTGTGAATCTTCTTTTGCTCTTGTAGATTTCATAGGCAAGCTCAATCTTCAGAATGAGCTTTCTGATCTTGCACATGCCTCTTGTACATAGGCTGCACCCCTTAGGTGCTCTTCCTTATATATACCAATAAAAAAAGAGAGAGAGAAAGAAATACCACACCGAAACCCAACAATGAAATTGCTGACCTACAGTGATCAGGACTTGAACAGGATCCCATTGAGCTGGCAAATATTTGAATGTTTGACTCGGATCAGATCAGTGACCATGTATGGACCAGAATGGCGGAGTAATATATTCAGACTGGTCCAAATCATACAAAATTTTAAGAAGATACCAAAGTCAAACTGGACAACACAACTGTCTGATGTACATTGTTTTAGACTTAATCTAGATACGCATTAACCTGCCTTAAATTTGCAAGTTTAACTTATGAAACACAGACCAGATATGCATAGCACACCTCATATTAACCAATATCATTTTTTTCTTCTCATTACTACTATAGTAAAGGATATGTTTGATAAATAAAACTAACACTTGCAAGAAAACTTGAACATTCCAATTATATAGTTAATTCAGAACATTTAAATAATTTTGTGTATCGCTAAATACTTTAAATCAAAAGTTTGTACATTTAAATTTATATCTCCATCTAGCAATCTATCTTGAAATGTATGTTCATGTAAGTATTCCAAAATCTTTACGCAAAGATAGAACAAGCTTGAGCCTCTTAGTCCCTTAAGAGAATTATATATCTCTAACACACAGCAAGGGGCCAAGCCCAATAATGGAAATATTAGATACCAGCCTTAGAACCAAATTCGAACACAAAATTCCAATTAACCAAAAAGTTAAAGGCAGAAAAAAGAATCGAAGTAGCCGTTCATCCTATAAAGAATTTCCAACTGCAAATGGCAAGGGTGTGTATAAGAAACTCGAAACAAAGCATACCGCATCAGACATATCGCAATGAAGCTTGGTTACAGAGTCTCCACGTCCCAGCTCCTGAGGCACTCCATAGGCAATATACGTCTTCGGTCCCAAGTCTGGCTTCAAAGTCCCTTTCGGTAATTTTGCAGCAAGATTTAGAAAGCCACTGCGAGGATGTGTATACTCTTTAAAGGGCAAGCAACCGATGAACTCAGCACCGTGCCGAGGCAAGCGATTCTCAAATAAGCTCGATGGGGGCCAGTCTTTCAACTTAAGAATCTGAGGCCACTGATAACTGTCTAATCGACCCTCCAGATACCCTTTAAAGAACTGGTGGATATTAATCTCCACCTGCATTTCATCTCAATAGTATCAAAATCCACCAATAACTGAAAAACTTTTACACATGGTAAACATCAGATAAAAATACAAAAGGTACTTGACAAAAACAATACCGAGTCTGTTAACACAGAAAACGTAAGAAGAATAAGTACAAAAAAAAAGGACAATCAGATAAATAATACAATAAACTCTGTAAAAGTGCAATCAATTCTAAAGCTAACTTTAGATTTGACGACCACTCAATATTACAAAAGCTTGCACATCAAGAACCCATAAAAAAGTCCCTAAACAAGAAGGAGCTGGGCTATTTGAAAAATAAATGTGGAATTTTGGGAAAAAAAAAAAACAAGGAAGGTAACAAGGAACAAACTGATGGTTTTAACATGAAGATCGAGTGGAAGGGGAAAAGAACAGTAAATTTAAAACAACATTCCAGGGGGAAGTTACTTGTCGGAGTAATATGTGTGTGTGTGGGAAAACACAAAAAACATTCATAGTGACCTTACGCGTGTAGAGAAGGGTATTTAGTTGTAATTCATTACTCATTTAGGATGAAAAGGCCTGAATGCATTCAAACTAAAACTTTTTCTAAAACCAAAAAATTGAAAAGGCATCAAGTCAGAAATAGAAAATAAGCAAGAAATTATAGAATATCCTTATGGAATGATGTAGCATTATCAAATTCATAGCAACTATTACAATAGCTTAAAATCTACCAGGGCATATCAATACACCTCGTATAAAAATTTTGCATCATTAATCTTAACCCTAAGAAGAAAATCTAATAAGACTGGAGACATCCATTGCTACAATCAATTATATTCTGCAAACTAGATTAATTAACAAGCAGTCAAGCACTACAAATGTAGAAAAATTAAACTGACCTCACACCAATCCAAGCAATTAATGGCATTCACATCTAAATGCAGGGAATGTTTGAGATTTGTAATCTGACGGAATGCACGCCACATGACCATCGGTTCCCAGCTCAAACCAGATGTAGTTTCAAGCACACCACTGACAATCACTGGCTCACCTTTATACCAATGCCACTGGAAATGCTTCAAATCCTCGTGTTCAAAATCTCTCGCTGTTGGACAGAACAAATAGTTGTCAGCAGAATCTTCTCGAGAAGACACTTTTCTTAAATTATTACTGCCGATTTCACTTTCACCAGCCCCATTGGAACAGGGGCACCATTGTGGAAAACTTTCACGCTTGTCTTTAAGGTCGTATGTTTTTGCCATCTCTTCCGCTTTTAGCAACACATCTGAAACCCAATCTTGTAGGAATATACACTTCAATTCCAGGATGCCACGACCACAACCACCCATGCTTTCTGGGGGACAAGGAATGCTACCATCTTTATTGGATTTCCATTCCAATGTTGACTTAACATTATCCACGCTGCTAGTTCCAACAGGCAAATCTGAAGTTTCTGCTTTCCTCAAAGACCCAGAACGGCTGTCCTCACCATACAAGTAATCCAGTCCATTGTCAATGTATTGCATGATAATTTCCTCGTCACCTCCCTGTAGGTGGCCATTGTGGAACTCCCGGCAACAAATAAGACAGAGGTCATAAGAACAGTGTCCACAGCTTCTATGGAAATCAACAATAGAAGTTTTGCAGTTGTTGCTGCAGAAAACATGCAATCAATTCAAGTCGTCAACAAATGAATAAAAACAGCTCAAGCACAAACAATATCATTCATGAAAACCTACCAATAGACTCGCTCATTTTTACAGCATTTTGCCTGTTGTAGCTTTATTTCTGACAATGATAAACCTGCCCAAACAAACAACAATAAGTGAACTACTAAACAATATAGTTGGCACGACACAACTCGACATTGAAACACCATCCTTTCCAATTACTTGATATTCCAACTCTTGGATTTGTTCAGAGGAAAAGAATTCTGATGGTCTGCAATCCAAATCATTGACATAACTTCTCATATATTCCACTGTCATAAACATATATTCTCCTTTAAGAACACTGACAAAACATGGCAGCAGTCATAAATGAAGAATTAGCTTAGCTCTACTAGTTACTAGATAGCTTTCCCATGGCCTAGTCCCAGACTCCCAACAACATTATTACGAGAAAGAAAAAAAAGAGTTAACATCAGTAGCACTGTGGTGGATGATCATGTAAGTTGTTGAAAATATATCTATCCATGCCGAGGGGCCGTTTAACTTCTTTTAAGAAGAATTTCTTTGTAAGCAGGATAGAGTGAGGGTTTCAATCCATACTGTTTCAAGAGGGTCATCAGTAAGATGTTTATTAAAAAACAAAGAGAAAAGAAGAGGAGGGGGGGTGTGGAGCTTACATCCCAATGAAATGGGAAGCCCACCTAATCTCAGAATCATAGAAAGTTAGAAACTACCTTGAATCTTAGCTTCCACCTCCTTCTCCATCATTTGTTCCCGGTTGAAATTTTTCAGAAACGGAAGAAGTGCTTGTAGAATATATTTGGAGTGCTGAATTTTTTCTTCAATTTCCAATTCTAAATTCTTCAGTGCCTACACCAAAAGCCAAAAATGATATGATGTTTCATGTACAAGGCATCAGAAAGAGACACCAAACAAGCATCCAGTAAGAAGCTGAAGAAACTGACTTTAATTGGTACATTCAAACGCAGGCATGACTTGCAATTGCAATTGCTAAGACAAACAGGACAAGCCTTGACAAAATCATCCTCAGTCATCTTAGGATACCTACATATAGTTAAACAAATCAAGGATAACAACAATCAAAATCACAACAGAAACAGTAGTTAATCGTAACTTTCAAGAAAAGGTATATTGACAAAATGACATTTATTTCAGATGTAAGTTACAAATTCAGAAGAAGTATCGTTAGTGACAACTGCACAACTTTTTTGTTACAATATCACCTCAGATGAAACTCAAATAATAAAACAAATATTATACACACTTACAAGAATGGAATTATAACAAATTAAACACTAGTGAAAACAAATACATTCATATCATACCATCTAGTCATGCAGGGCACACAATATCGCTTTCTCTGACACTTGGTGCACCGAACAACCCGTCCTTTATCATTCCTCTGGCACTGATGACACATATTTGACTCAATTTGATTCCCCTGTCAAATCCAAATTCAGAAAACAGAAAACCCACAATAGAATTAAAAACTATTCATTCAATTGATATGAACAATTAAAAATAACAAATTGAAAGCAAAACAAAGACAGAGAGAACCCAATTAGTACATTTTCATCCTTCTTTACACCCGGGGTTGATTTGGAATCTTTCTTGACTTGCTTTGAAGCTCTTGAAGCCCTGAGAGCATACCGAGATTCCCTGCTAATTTGCATTGGATGATCTGAGTTTCCCTCCTCCTCATCCGATTCCTGCAGCTCTTCTTCATCTTTTGCATTTGTTTCCAAAACCATAAGCCCATCAGACCTCTTCCTTCCCTTCTTCTTCCCACTTTCCCCACCAGAACACCCATCATTTCCACTTCCACTTCCACCTCCATGGCCTGTCTCTGTCATCACTGAATCACTATTACCCTCCTCCTCCCTCATCTTGCGACCCCTCCGACCGCGCTTTTTATTCACGGGGACAACTTCATTCTTCGCTGAAGCCCCTTTTATCTCGTTAGATGCGCCATTTTCCTTCAGATGTTCCTTCATTTCCCGACCAGGTCCCTTCTTCTGATGTTCCTCGTTAAATAATTTTCCTTCTGATTTCCTCCGGAACTTTTCTGAGTGAGAAAATCTTCTATTTCTTTTTACTTTCTGGATTTCCTGGGTGATTCCAGAATCTTTTCAGGCGAGTTAGGGTTTGGTCCCGAGAAAAGCTTTTAGCGTGCGGTCCGGTGCGCATGGAGCTCCAGATGGTGTACTTACTTGCTATGACAATAAAATGGGATTAAGGTTTCGGTCCTGAGATACGAGCCTGCTTGGAACCAAAAAAAAATGTCCAGTAGTAATGAATGGTTCGGTATTCATCCTATGAAATTGTGATATATGCAATTTATTATATCAATAATAGAGCGACTTTTAACAAAATGAATAATACATGATAAAATTTGATAAGTATAAACATCTAAAAATTACGTATTATCTCATTACTAAACTTTTTTCTGTTTGAATCCACCTTAAAACATACTGCATAATAATTGTTAACAGTGGTTTTGAAAATACTTACATAGGAAATCACATTTCTTATGTTTATGTGTTAACCGCATTATTTCGATAAAGATAAAAAAAAAAAAGAAAACAATGATATAAAAAGATAATGCTAAACTCATACAAAATTTATGTATATAATATGATTAAATGAGAATTTTTTATTAAAAACAAAATATGCATTATGATAACTCTGAATTACAAAAATACTATTGACACATTATTTCACTAGGATTTATTTATAAATTTTCTAGAAGAATAACATCTTCTTAATATAAAGTCTCTATAGCCAATGCATACAAAACTAAAAATAAAAATAAAAAGTCAATGATTATATTATTATATTTTTATATCATCGCTTTATTCGTGATGTAGACAAGGAAAACTAAAAATTATATCTTCACCAAAATTAGAGCATGTATATATTGTATTATATCATATACTAAACTTTTTTGGTTATAACCTTATCTACACACACACACAATATATATATAATCACATATATACGTATATATATATATATATATAAGTTATGTTTACTCTATATTTTAACTCTCTTCTAGACTGCATGTACATGAGTCTCTAAATTCTTTTATACTTTTTAAATATTACCTCATATAACAATAAATAATTATTATTTTAGAATTAATTTTACCTAGACTCCCTAAATTATGACCTGTTTTCACTTAAACTCTTTCATTTACAAAATGCTAAACTTACATTCCTTTTTTTTCTTTATGCCAAGTTTACCTTTCTGTTAGGTATCTGTTAAACAATCAGATGGAATTTAATCATGTGGATTACAAATGATTAGCCAAGTTTTATTTTATTCCAAAAAATACCCTTTTCAATATTTCGCTCCCTCTGTACACCCTGAAATCCAACTAACAAATCTTGTAATCCTTGATTTCATACAAATTTTTTAGTAATTAGATATCTATTCTAATATTTAAAGGCAACACATCAGTTGGTGTCTTTCCAAAACTATTCTGTGTATATCTTTTATGATAACAGAATTATTCTCAATTAATTGAAGAATGAGCAGCTCGAATGTTCTCTGACTACAGTTGCTAGAAGAGCAATTATGAAAATCCACAATGGTACAGAAACGAATACCTGAACTTGGTCATCAGTGACAAGACCTCCACTATACCAAATTACCCTCAGGTTTGCAACTATGTTTTCCCATAAATAAATAAAAAATGCTACTTACATTTGTATACCATACTGCTTTTCTTCCCTTTTTTATATTCCATTTAGTGATGCATAGATACGTTTCTATTTATGTGAATTACGCCCATCCTGAACTTGTAACTCTCGGTCTAAGTAAACTAACATAAAGTTTGAATATAATAACATCACAAGATTAGCATAGTGTTGTGTCAATTCAATTTGTCATAAAATTATGAATAACAAAGTCATAAGACTTGAAAAAAGATAGCCAATGCATGTAGATTTTAAGACTTAGAAACCCATTGCAGTATTTAGAACTCGGATTTATAAATAAAAAAAAACAAAGAAAAAAAGAAAAATAAAATAAAATAAAAAGTATTCTTGTTCTCTTTAGGTAAATTTGTCACAAGCATTGGTTCTCTCATTAATCTTATTTTCTGTTTCAATTATTTTATTAAGGATTTTATTTTCTACTTAGAAATTTCAATATAATACTAATATATCAATTCTGTTTCAAGAAAGTCTAAATAAAAAATGACCAAATAGCGACTTGGTTCCCTTAAAATTGATTGCACAGGTTGGCTATTTTACCAATTTTAAACAATACTTTTTTGCTATGCCTTTTGCTTAAAATAGATTACAGGCAATTCACCAAATGAAATTCTGATATAAGGGTTCTTTCTTTTTCAAGAAATTAATTCCTACCTATGAAGAGGTTAATGAGACTTCGTTCTCTTAAACTTTATCGTCCAAGTTGGCTTCATCTTGTCTATAATTGAAATGAAAAACTAAATGCTTTTTCTTCTTTATTTTTTTATTATTTGCATTAATGATTTTATTTAAAAAGTAAAATTTCAATATAACACTAATATACTACTTCCATTTAGGTATAAAATAAATCGAATGAGATAATGGATTCAAATCATGAAAGTCAAGCTATGCATGATATACCGAAATCTTCAAATGCTAGTCTAATTAGTGAAGGCAACTACTAAGTTAATCAATTAAGACAAGTTAGGGAACAACATTGTGAGTGGCAACGATGTTGTTGACAACGTCTTAGCTTAGAAGCTGTTTCACAAGAAAGAGAAAGGAATAGAATATCGCAACAACTCCAAGCCCAAGACATGACTCCTAAACAAGCTGCCCAACAATAAGAACAACGACATCTTAGACATCGAATGCAAAGATTAGGCAATCAATCTGAACAAAATTAGACTCCTTCACAAAGCAATCAAGAAAGAGAGGCTTCACAATTATGCTAGACAAAGAAGAGCTTCATTAAGCGCTGAACAACAAGAACAACAATTGGCGAGGCGAAAATCAAACTATAGAAAACGACGCTTGGCAAGTACAAACACATTTTTTTACTAAATAAAATATTGGAGAACTAATACGACCAATTTCATTCCCAATAATATTACCAAGTTCCTATGTTACAATCACCATTCCTTATTTGCTTTTAACACAAACTAGTTACCACAAATAATATTAACAGTATCAACAACCAACTTTGTCAATCGAGTACCAAGATGAAATCAATCTGCATGCTTTAGGCGTCGGCCTAGACCTTTGCGCCTACCTTTTTTGTGAAGAATGTTGCAAATACTAGAGCAAATTGCTATTTATATCGAGAGTTTCCACAACATTTCAAATGGCGTAGGGATGCAAAAATTTGAGTAAAAAGGGTGAGTCATTATAAAGTTATTGACAGGATTTACACAGTTTCACCATATGAAAGGGGATAAAGTTTACTTGAGAGTTTTACTATATCATGTAAAGGGCCTTCGTTCTTTTTAAGAACTCTTAACTATTAATGGAATTGAATACCCAACACTCAAACAAGCAGCTGAAAAGCGAGGTTTATTGGAGTTTGATAATAGCATTTAACAATGTCTGATTGAGGCATCAAACAATCATGTGCCATCTACTCTTAGACAAATGTTTGTTACTATTATTAGGGATTTATACTAAAAGATATACTATATATAATGACTTTAGTATTTATTAATAAATAAGTTATTCTATTTTAATGAGAATCTGTGTGAGCAATATTTAGCTCGCATTATTTATTTAATAGCTATGCATGTGTATCTCTTATTCTATATAGTAGGCGATCTGGTGTGTGGAGTACGGCTTACATATGGAAGATTAAACCATCGGTTCTTATAAAATATAAGCTTATAGTTCACAGTCTTAGATGAAACTGGATACACCATCAATAGGACTGTAGCACAAGGTTTTAATATGTTTGTCTTAACTATAGGGAACAATATAGTTCCAACTCTTTGTACTACTACCTTTGTATGTATTGAACAACACTGTGTTAAGATAATTATTTTTATACTGGCCATATAAAACAATTAATATTCATAATTTCATGTGTGCTTATGATCTTAATATTAATATAATTATTAAACACATGCATTTAGTGTTTATTATTTTGATTCACAAAAAGAGTGAAATTATTTATGGGTCAATAAACTTAGTGAGTTGGATGATAACATTACGTATATGGTGAATATTAATTATTGATGGAATCCACATCCTAGAGTAGGGATTGATGATACCCCCTTGAAGAAACTTATAAATTTTGATTATGTCAACCCCTCTAGGTGGATTATGAATTCGATATATCAAATGAGTTAAGCAGAAGATATCAAGAAATTGAATAAATTTATTAAATTGAAATTGTAAATAATATAATTTAATAGGCGGATATCTGTGATCTTAATGTGGGGATATAAATAAGTATTTAATATGATGGAGCTCAAAATATAATTCTTAGTATTACAGGAAGTGCAATTATAATTTTTTATTGGTATAAATTATAATTTACATAAATATGGATTAATCCTCGTTGAATTAAGAATCCTTATTAGGATAGGAAGCCTTAATTATACTAATCATGTGGTCCTTACTGTAACCTCTACATATACGCGCTCTAGGAGCAGTTAGGGTCACAATTTATAATCTCATATACATGTTCTTATAAAAGATAGAAACCCTAGTAGCTGCGAGCCCACTCTCTTTAGAGTAAGGCGTGTACGAAGAATACAACAAAAGTTTAAAAATCAAGTTTGAACAATTGATTCGGGCTTGTTGTTATTGCTTGCTGTTTGAGATCAAAGAAGAGGGATTTCAAAGTTCACACCAACTGCTGTTTAGGATCAAAACAAAGAGATCTCGAAGGTATGATACTAATCACGCAGATTAGTTTTTGCTAATTAGATTAGAATTTTTGGTATTATGCGTATATGCTATAGCCGGATCAAAAAAGTTTTTGCAGTCCCCAACAATTATATTGGTTTATTGTGAGTCAATGGGTGTTTGAAATTTGTGAAATGAACTTTATTAGTGCACGATTGAAAATTATCTTACTTCATCTTCTACAAATAATGACTATTTCCTTAATAAACTGTTGCAAGATTTGAATGCGTTGGTGATGCAACATAATAAAAGCATATATGAGTATGATCTTCCAAATTTCCTTGTAGTTGTTGCCATTCCAACAAAGGATTTGAATTTAATAACTACATTTGAATACTGATCAGGCATTTGCATTTACTAAAATTATAAGAGTTATTGAATGAAATGAAAGTGCAACTTTTTTTTTATTTCTTATCAATGGCCCTAGAGATACAGAAAAACTTATTTGTATTGGGTTTTATTAGCATCACTGAGAAGTCAAGGTTGTATTGCCCTAGCTACAATAATATCAGGTATAGCAGCTACTCTTTTACTTGGTGGAAGAACTGTGCATTCAGGATTTTAGATCCCCTTGAATCCATATGCATCTTCAATTTGTGCAATTAGCAAGCAATCACACTTGGTAGAACTAATATGACAAACAACAATAATTTTATGGGATGAATAAAAAATGACTCATTATTATGCATTTGAAGTAGTGGATTGGACTTTAAGAGAGGTCATGGGTTTAGAGTTGCCATTTGAAGGAAAAGTTATGATTTTCAGTGGTGATTTCTAACAAGTACTCCCTGTTGTACCTAATGCCACTAAGGAAGAAACAATTGATACATGCATTGCCATGTCACCTTTGTGGAGAAACATTCATGTTCTTTGCTTGAAAGAAAATGTGAGGTTTATAAATTCTTGAGAATTTTTAGATTTTCTGCTTTGTATTGGTAATGGAAATGAAACTACCACTTTAGATGATATGATGCACATTCCAATGCTAATGGTAATCCCATGGGAAGACCATAACTCAATAGATAAATTGATTAAAGAAATATACCCTGACATGGTTAGTTATTCCACTGATAACGCATATATGGTTCGTAAAAGTTTAATAAACACTTGAAATGAAAATGTTAATTGTCTAAACAACTGGGTGATTCAAAGATTTTAAGGAAAAGAAAGGGTTTACAACTCATTTGATGAAGTAGAAAATGACACTCATAATTTATACTAGTAAGAATTCTTGAATTCTATTGCACCTGGGGGATTACCGCCACATGAATTGAAATTAAAAGTGGGTGCACCGATTATACTTCTAAGAAATCTTAATCAAAGCAATGATTTATGTAATGACACGAGACTACTTTATCATGGTTTGGGAGAAAATTTCATAAATGCTAAGATATTATCAGGCCATTTTAAGGGTACCTGAGCTTTTTTCCATCAAATCCCTTTAAAGATCCTGAAGAATATAAAATTACCTTTTGAGATGACTCAAAGACAGTTCCAGTTCATCTAAATTTTGCCTTAACAATTAACAAGCCCAAGAGCAAACAATTTTATATGTTGATGTTTTTCTTCCGGAACACGTCTTCAGTCATGAGCAATTATAAGTGGCATTATCGAGAGGAACATCACAACATTTGACCAAAATTTTGGTCAAAAAGGATTAGATGATGGATGAGAAGAGGTGTACACAAAGAACGTTGAATACATGGATGTATTATTGCCTACCACTTGAAATGATCTTATGTATTTTATTTGTAATTTTATATTAGAATAATATTTACCACTTTGTTCAATTATCATCATTATATTTTTTTTCCCTACATTTCAATTTGTATTTAGTTTTTCATGTTGATATCTACCAAGAATTTTGATGTATGACAAATATATGTTGCATTATTATCGAGTGAAAGAATTTTAAGAAATATTGGCCTATCCTTTGAAAATATTACATCTTAATGGTGAGTTTGTTTATTTATTTATGTATTTTTGTATTCAATTTCCCTTTGTTAATTTATACAATTGCACTAACATATTTTCTAATGGTGTAGATACACTTGAAAAGTTTAAATAAGTAGATGTTTGGTATAAATTTAAAGACAAGCAAGATTGTCCCAATGATATCAAAGTTAAAAAGCACGTAAATCTCTTAAATTTTAATTGCCTTCTATTGAGTGCTATAGTAATATAAAATGAAAAAGTACATACATGCATATATTATGAATTTATTGATCACATGTATATTTTAATAATTAATACAGGTAAAACAGTTCTTTGTTTACAGTCCTAGTTGAGGTCTTCAATTAAAGCTACTAAAACTTGACTACGAAAGTTAATATTGCAAGATCTCAAAACACAAAAAAAAAAAAAAAAAATCAAGTATGATAACTTATTAGCAATGTTATATTTGATAAGTCCTATAACACAGATATACCTAACTTCATTTTATATTTTTATTAGGAATCCTATTATAATTAAAATTGACTATGATTTGACTGAGGTATGCATTACATTTTTTTTAAAAGTTTTTTGCTAAATATTTAATATATCATTTTGAAGGTAACAAAATATTGCATTTTGAACATTTGTAGGTGGAAATGAATTTGCGATGTCAATAATGGGATGAAGAGACAACATTTAGTATATCGCTTATAAGTTTAAATTTGAAACAACTTTGAATGTTTATATATATGCACATTTATGTTCTTATCATAATTTGATTACAATTATTTTCTCTTAAATTTAATAACAATGGAAACCTACTGTATCAAGGCAATAGAAATATAGATGTGGTAATCAAAGTTTCGTGTAACTTTGCTTTTTAGGCTGATGTAGAACCTTACTATTTTCAATTATATTATTACTTTGTCATTTATCGAAACAATATTTACTTTATTTTTAAAAAATATTACACAGCTTTACAGTCAATGAAAAAGAGAAAAATTAAAAGCTTATAAAGATATGTGCAAGATTGTTACGAGGTAAATCTTTTACAGAAGTAGATACATGAACTATACAAATTGTCAAATCACAATAATTACACATACTTTGATGTTCCTTCAGGTTTATGGTAAAGAAATCTGCAAAACAATTTTAATAGATATTCTAAATTGGCTATATGTGGGAGCATGTCTTTCTTTCCTTGTGAATATGTAAGCATTTTCAATTTGTTGATTGCTATATGATATCCTTTTTTAGATTTTCTGCTAATCTCATTCTTTATAGTTGTTAGAGAATATTTATCCTATTTTTCTTTTGCCTTCGTGAAATCCTATTATAGGGAAAGACAAATGATTATTGTTAATTTGGTGTGTTTCTTTATTATGGAAATTTAGTATAACGAACAACTGATTGAAAATTGTTTGTCATCTGATTGTTATCTTTCTTTTTCAATTTATAGTTTGCATCAAATTTAGTGAAATTGCATGTACTTTATTTAGGCTTATAGTTTGTCAGCGTTTCTGAAATAATTTCGGAGTATTTGCCCGCTTAGTAATCTTTAGTCCAAATCAATTCTCCAGTAAAACGTCACAATACTACCAAACTCTAATCAAGTCAATCAGTCACTTCTCAGGCTTGTAAAACCCAATTGAAGCCAAATGACCAAAATGCCCCTAGACACTTTAGGTAGCTTTTGGAGATCGATCGATCTCCAGAACTAATGCCAAACACCTTTGGAGTGATAAAAACACTCACAAATTCACACTGTCAGAGTGGTGGCAGCACTCACAAATTATCACACCGTCAGAGTGACAGAAACACATACAAACTTTCCAAGGTAGTTTTTAGAGACTGGGCGGTTTGCAAAACCAATCACCATCATCGGATTGACGAAAACACTTACAAAACTTAAACAATTCACTTCTAGCACCTGCTAGCCCGTCAATGTTGAATATTTGTTATGCCCCTTGGTATCTGGTTGTTTCCCGAGGTCAGGCAGTCTCTGGAACCAACATCAAACAATCATAGTGACAGAAGCACTCACAAACCTTTAAGTTGTTGGAGTGACGAGAATACTCACTAGCTTGATAAGGGTTTTACCACTAAACCACCTAGTGTCACGGGACTGAATGTGCCTCTTGGCTGTGGCACGTTTACTGAAAAAAGAAAAACCTTTGGAAACCAACCCGTCTCAATTGTTGGAGTGATGGAAATAGTCGTAAACCCAGGCTAACACGGATGCCTGCTAACCCATCTCGGTGAAAAATGACCAACCTTCCCCTTGGGTATAATGGTATGTCTTACGAGAAAGTACAAACACCTCGAGACGATAAGTTCATCCAACCCGACACATCTTTGAGAAAGTACCAAGTCCTCAAGATGGTAAGTCCACCTTCCAAGACTATCCCCTGATAGTTCAACATGTTCAATATGCCATTCCATTTGACTCCAAACCAATTCTAGTGATACCCGATTAAAATAATAGTTTTTTCCCCAAGCACTCTGACACATCCTTTGAGAAAGCACCACTTCCTCAAGATAATAAGTTCACCTTCCAAAACTATCTTTAGATAGTCTAGCATGTTCAAGGTGCCACTCAAATCCAACCTGGTGACATTCTAGCAAGTTTTGACCAAAATGACCATTTTGCTCCTAGTGCCTGTAAGCACCCCATTTTCCTGCTCGACAATATTCGGTCTTCCAGACTTGTATTCAAGTCAATATGTACATATTCCAATTCAAACCAGTTTTCCAGACATAATTCAGTTAATCAATCGCTACGCGGGCCCACCGAGCCCAAATAGAGGCAAAATGACTAAAATGCCCTTGAGGTATTATCTGGTCCAAATTCGTTGGGTACGTTTTTGTCGTGCCCAAATTTTTCGCACTTAAGGAATACTCATACAAGTGGGAAAAATGTTGTACTCTCTCGTTAGAACTCACCCTCCTAAAAGAATGAGTGCGACTAGGTTTGAATTGAAAATTAGGTTTGAATAAAGGGCTTTTAAAAAAGTTTGGAGTCGCCACCTAACTTGATTAAGGTGAGTTAGGTCAACTAAAAACTAAGAATAATCCGAAGACTACACTTAGGGTTTTTGGAAAACGATTTTTGAAAATATCTCCTCAAGTGAGGGTTTTTAAAAAAAACAGGTTGTTTGGTAACCTTTGGAAAACATTTAGCCCTTTTTAGAAAAATAACTCATTTTGGTCTTTGAAAACAGTGATTTAGGTTCGGAGGTTGGTTACATGTAGGGAAGACGCACTAAGCTATCACCCTACCCCGCCCTTTCGATACCTACATGTCAATCTACCCTAGATTCACCTATGAGAGTCTTTAATTAACTAATGGTTCAATCCTATTCATTTTAGAAAAACAACATTTGAAAACTAACATGATGCATGATATGCAAGTGCAATAGAAGAGAAAATTGAAAAATAAATTTGAAAATAAATTTGAAAAGAATTTGATTTGAAAATAGATTTGAAGAAATGGAATTGAAATTGAAAAGTTTGAAAATTTGGAAATAAAAATTCGAAAATAGAAATTTTGAAATTGGAATTTTGAAAATAGATTGGAATCTGGGATTTGAAAAATGTGGAGACCGCACCCATGAGGGTGGAATTGAAAGTTTGAAAAGTGTTGTGACCTCACCTGTGAAGGTTGCCTACGTATCCCTTTGGGAGAATCAGGTCAATCGTAATTCGGACCGGAGTCCGATTGAAAAGAGATTGATTTGAAGAGAGAAATTGGATTAGAAGAAAGAGATTGAATTGAAAATTGGATTTGATTTAAGATTAAAAAAAAGAGATTGGAATTTGAAATTTTAGAAAAGATTGGACTTTGATTTGAAAAGATAGATTTTGACTTGTTTTGGAAAAGAGAAGGTTTAAGAAACTTAGACTTAGGAAAGAGAGGAGACTTAGGAAAGATTTAGAAAGATTTGACTCGAATGTTGGACTTGGAAGATTTAGGAAAGGATTGGATTTAGGAAAGGTTTGAATTAGGGAAGGCTTGATTTAGGAAAGTTTTAGAATTAGTAAAGTTTCAACTTAGGAAAGCTTTGAGTTTGGAATGTTTCAACTTCAGGAAAGTTTTGAATTAAGAAAGTTTTGAATTAAGAAAGTTTCGAATTAGGAAAGTTTTCAAATTAGGAAATTTTTTGAAATAGGGAAGTTTTGAAAATTGGAAAGTTTTGAGTTTAGAAAGTTTTCAAAAAAGGAAAGGTTTTAAGATTAGGAAAGTTCCCAAATTAGGAAAGTTTTAAAAATCGGAAAGTTTTGAATTTAGAAATGTTTTGAAAAAGGGAAGTTTTGAATTTGGAAAGCTTTGAAAACAAGGCAGCTTTGAAAATAAGAAAGTTTCGTTTTAGGAAAGGTTTGAAAAAGGAAAGTTTTCAGCTTAGGAAATGTTTAAATTAAGAAAGTTTTGAATTTAAAAAAAAAAGCCTGAGATTTAGGAAGATGTTGAAGTTTAAGAAAGTTTTGAATTTAGAAAGATTAAGATTTAGAAAGTTTTAGGGTTTTAAGAAATCTTGAGATTAAGAAAGGTTTGAGTTTAGAAAAAGTTTGAAAACTTGAATTTGGAAAGTTAAGATTTAGAAAGGGGGTTAAATTAGGAAAGGGTTGAATTTTAGAAAAGATTTTTATGTTCAAGTTTTAGAAACTTAAGGTTTAGGAAAGTGGAAGTTTAGGAAGGATTTGAATTAGGAAAGAGTTGGATTTTGAAATTTAAAGAAAGATTTAGAATTTAAGTTTAGGAAACTTATGGTTTAGGAAAGTAGAAAATTAGGAAGAAGTGGAATTAGGAAAGGTTTGGGATTTGTTTCCAAAAACAGAGAATTGGATTTAGTTTTTTAAACGGGGAGATTTGATTCGGTTTCCTAAAGGGAAGGTAGGATTTGGAAAGGGAGATTCTAGAAACCCTAGATTTGGAAAATTGTAGTTTTGACATAGGAAATAGGTTTTGGAAACATGTATAGTTTTGGGTGTGAAAACAAGAGATTTTGGAAGCCTAGGTTTGGGGCAAAGTTTGAAAACCATGTTTTTGGGAAGAAAATTTAGGGTTTCCTAATTGTGGGTTCTAGGGCTTGACTTGGGCTCTAAGGAAAGAGTTTTTGGAAAGTGCGTTTTTGGAAACGAAGGTTTTGGAAGGAAATCCTAAAGAAGAGTTTCTAGAGGGAAGAATTTTTGGAAAGGATAGTTTTTTTAGAAAGGTTTTTGGAGAGAGTTTTTAGGAAGGTGAATCTAGGGAGTGTTTTTAAAAAGTGAATTTTGAGGAAAAGATTTTAGAGGGGAGTTGAAAAAGAAAGCTTTGAAAAAAAATATATTTTTGGAGGGAGTTTTTGAAAACAATTTTGAAGAGGAGAGTTTTAGGAAAGTATGTTGAAAAAGAGATTTTTAGAAGAGATTTTTGAGAAGAGAGAGAGTTTTTTGGAAAGTATAAAAATGTCTCACTTTCCTAAAGCAATTCTAACCATAAGGGGGCTAGAACCACTTTAGGAAAGCGGTTTTGAAAATCAACAAGATTTTAAAAATATGGACCATATTGGTCACTTTAAATGTAACACTTTCCTAAAGCAACCTTAGCCATGGAAATGCTAGAATCACCCTAGGATTGTGATTTTGAAAACAAGTTTTTGTTAAAAAAGATTTTGATGCAATTTTGAAAACAAGTTTGAAAACGAGTTTGAAAACGAATTTTGGAAGATGCAAGATTATGATATGCACAATGCAATTTGGGGTCGTGAACATACAAGGTTAAGGCTTCACCACATAATCAAGGGGACCGGACCCACGTGGTCTTTGGTTAGGCTAGAAGAAAGCCCCCGACACGGTGACTCTCCAATAGCCTAATCCTACACATGGACCGGGAATCCCCTTGTTTCAAGCATGCAAAGAAAGGGGGGGAAAGAGATGGGGGATTAAAATAGAGAAAACCCAAGTGGGTTAGAGAGAGAAGAGAGGGGGGGGAAGTGCAGAAAATTAAAGAGAAAATCTACCGTATGTCTTCTTTATTTTGCGCGCCGCACTGTCTTCGGTCTTCGGTCTTTGTCTTGATCTTCACCTTCAGCCTTCAAGAGTTGTCTTCAAGCTTTGGATGATAGTTCTTCAAGTCTTCAAAGGATGGTTGAAGGCTAGTGTACGAGTATATGGGGGAGTGTGTGAGTGTATAGGAGGCTATGGTTTGTGTATAGTGGCTAGGGTTTGGGAAAACCTAGGGAGGCTAGGGTTTTTGGAGGTGCTCGAGCTCTGTATATCGAAATATAGGATTTTTAGGTTAAGTTTGTAGACCCCTTTCACGTTGAATGAGGCTCTGTATTTATAGAAGTTGGACAAACCTGGCGCCTGTTGCAGTGGCGCCAGGCCAAGAATTGGCTTGGCGCCATTACTAATGGCGCCAGCCACTTAGGAAACTTCATAAGTCGGCAAGCAACGTATCTTTGACTAGATTTGGGCGCCGGTACTACTGACTACCATGCAACTTTTAGCCTGACTTCACTAGGAGTGACTCTGGAAAGTCCGGGAATGATTTGGAGGAGCCGGGAATGACCCGGAAGGCCAGAAAGGAGCAGGAACACTTAAAATAGTATCCTGGAGGTATTTGACTTGAAAAGTGAGGACAAGATGTGTCGGAAAGGTTGACCGGGCCCTTAGGGGCAAAACGGTCAATCAGACCGGGAAGCTGCCGGGGCGAACTCAGATTGTCCCAGAAGAAGACTTAGGATCTGAAAACATTATTCAGAATGTTCCCGGAGGTTGCCGGTTTGATTCCCAGAGCCGGTGTGGTCGGAAAAGGAGACTGGCCCACTTGGGGCAAAATGGTCATTTTGTACCGGGTTTGCCGAAACTGACTCGGAATTGTTCGGAAAGGTAAAGGAAGGTTGATAACACTATAAAAAGTATTCTCGGGACATTACCGGTTTGATACCCAGAGCCGATGTGGTCGAAGAAGGAGACCGGCCCTTCAGGGGCAAAACGGTCATTTTATACCGGGTTGGCCGGAACTGACTCGGAATGATCCGGAAAGGTAAAGGAAGATTGAGAATAATATAACAAGTAGTCTCAGGAGGTTACCGATTTGATACCCAGAGCCAGTGTGGTTCCCGGGGCATTCGGATGCTTAGGGGCAAAATGGTCATCTTGACCGGAAAGTCTCGGAAAAGGTCCTAAGGGTAGTCTGGTCATTTTTCACCGAAGTGAGCTAACAGACACGAGTGTTGACCTAGGTTTTGAGTGTTTTTGCCACTCTAAGGGTGTGAGTATTTCTGCTACTCGGACGGGGTTGATGATTTGTGAGTATTTCCGCTACTCTAACGGCTTTGTGAGTATTTCCGCTACTCTAACGGCTTTGTGAGTATTTCCACTACTCTAACGGTTTTGTGAATATTTCCGCTACTCTAATGGTTTTGTGAGTACTTCCGCTACTCTAACGGTTTTGTGAGTAGTTTCGCTACTCGGACCGTCTCGAGGAATAAACTGTCTCGAGAGAGGGATTGGAAAGGGGTCTTACTGTCTTCGAAAAGACGTGCCTGGATTGGAACCGTCTCGAGGAATAAACTGTCTCGCGAGTGGGATTGGAAAGGGGTCTTACCATTTCCGAGGAGACGTGCCTGGATTGTGAGTGTTTCCGCCACTCTAATGGCGGTCGTCGTGACACAGGGGTTTGTTGCCAATTCCTTATATCGACCTATTTGTGAGTATTTCCACTACTCTAACGATTTTGTGAGTATTTCCGCTACTCTAACGGTTTTGTGAGTAGTTTCGCTACTCGAACCGTCTCGAGGAATAAACTGTCTCGAGAGAGGGATTGGAATTGGAAAGGAAAGGTCAATGCCCCCTAAGGGAATTTTGGTCATTTTGCCTCTATTTGGGCCTGAAAGGCCCGCGAAGCGATGAAAAGACGGAATTTGGACCTAGAGAATTGGTTTCGATAGGAATATGCCCACAATGACTTGAAAACAAGTCTGGACGGAGTGTAGACTGCCGAACGGTCAAAAATGGGGTGCTGACTGTCTTCTCAAAGATGGTAAATCCCCGTTTCAATCTCAATTCCAAGGTCAAAACCCAATTCCAGTCCAACTCCAGTTCAAATCAAATTCGGTTTGCCTTTAGAGAAAGTTAATCTCTCCGGCGGTAAGGCCATTCAACTTGACACGTTTTTTGAGAAAACTCTTCGGAACGGTAAGTCTCTTCAAACCCATCGACTGGGACGAAACCTCAAGTCCCCGAGATGGTAGAATTGTCCACTTTTGGCCCCTGCTAGCCCGCCAATGAAGAAATATCTGTTATTCAGCACGTCTTTCGAGAAATATCTGTTAGTAGCTTCCCGAGATCAGGCAGTCTTTGAAATGAACGTGAACCATCAGAGTGGCAGAAACACTTGTAAATATCGCAACCGTCAGAGTGGCGGAAACACTCGTAAACAGGTTGACATTTGGAATTGCCAACAAATTCCTTATATCATAGGACTGAACTCGCCTCGTGGCCGTGACACATTTGCCAAAGGACGAGATACCTTTGGAAACCAACTCGTCACAGACCATCAGAGTGATGGAAGCACTCAAAACTCGAGTCAACACCAGTGCCTGCTAACCCACTTCGGTAAAAAATGACCAAACTGCCATTGGGCCAATTCCGGCATGTTTATTGAGAAAGTATCTAAGTCCTCAAAACTATAAGTCCACTCTTCGAAGATCATCCCAAAGATGATTCGGCATATTTAAATGCCTTCCAGTCGGTTCTGGGCCAATTCCGGACCACTCGGTTAAAATGACTATTTTGCCCCTAGGCATCTGAGTGCCTCCAAGAACTACACCGGCTCTGGGTATCAAATTGGTAATCTCTTGAGAATGTTGCTGATAGTATTCCCGACCTTCTATTATCTCTCTGGATCATTCCAATTCAATTTCGACAAACCTGGTGCAAAAATGACCATTTTACCCCTAGTGGGTCGGTTGCCTTTTCCAACCACACTGACTCTAGGTATCAAACCAAAACTTCCTTGGAGCACTCTGGATAGTGTTACCAACCCTCAAGTCTGCTCATGGATTGTTCCGAGTCCATTCTGGTGGTTTTCCGGTCTAGTTGATCGTTTTGCCCCTAATAGCCCGGTCGACAATTCTGACCTTATTTTTCAAGTTCGTTACCCTTGGGACATTATTTCAAGGGTTTCCACCCATTTTTGGCTTTTCAGACCATTCCTGGTCTTCTGGAACATTCTCGAACCTTCTGGAGTCATTCCTAGTGGAGCCAGGCTAAAAAATGCATGGTAGTCACTAGGATAGGCACTCAAATCTTCTGCCTTGTGTATCAAGGGTCGAAGATACGTTTCTTGCCACCTTAAAATATTTCCTAAGTGGCTGGCGCCATTAGTAGTGGCGCCATTACAAGAGGTGCGAGACCAATTTTTTGTCTACAAATACAGAGCCTCCTCCCTGCTTAAAGAAGGTCGGCAATCTAATTTCAGAAACTCTCTCTCTTGATATACAGCCCTCGAACTCTCTCCAAACCCTAGTTCTTAGGCTTCCTCAAATCCTAGCCCCCATACACTTTAACTCTAACATACATACACTCAATACGCGCCTACACAAGCCTCCAAGCTGACCATTGAAGACTCAAGGTGCTGCAATATCAAAGCTCTCGAAGATCAACACAAAGTATAGCAAATAAAGTAAACAAATCAAAGAAGACACAAGGTTGGTTTTCTATTTATGTTTATGCGATTTCCCCCCTTCTCTCTTCTCTTTCCTAACCCACTTGGGTTCTCTTCTATTTTAATCCCCTATTTTCTCCCCCCCCCTTCCTTGCATGCTTGAAACAAGAGAATTTCCGGCTCATGTGTAGGAAGAATGATTAAAAGTCACCGTGTCGAGGGCTTTCCTTTAATTAGACCTTAGACCATGTGGACTTGGCCCCCTTGATTATGTGGTGAAACCTAAACCTTGTATGTTCATGACCCTCCTTGCATTGTGCATTTCATACTCATACATATCTTCAAAATCGTTTTCTAAACTTGTTTTAAAAAACTTGCATCAAAATCTCTTTCAAAACTTGCATTAAAATCTTCTTCTTCCAAACATGTTTTCAAAAATCACAATCTTAATGCGATTCTAGCCATTCCATGGTTAGGGTTGCTTTAGAGAAGTGTTATATTTAAAATGACTAGCATGGTCCATATTTTCAAATATTTGTTGTTTTAAAACCACAATCCTAGAATGGTTTTAATCTTTTTATGGTTAGAGTTGTTTTAGGAAAGTGAGATATTTTTAGAGACTTGTAAAAGTCTATATTCAAACTCTCTTTCCAAAATTGCTTTCAAAATACTCTCTAAAAGCTCTCTTCAAAAATCTATCTTTCAAAAACTCTTTTCAAACTTCTTTCCAAAAGCTCTCTTCAAAAATCCACTTTCTAAAAACTCTCGTCAAACTTCCGTCCTAGAGATTTTCTTGAAAATGTCTACTTTCTAAAAACTCTTTTTCTTAGAGTCCAAGTCAAACCCTAGAACCTATGATTAGGAAACCCTAGTTTTTAACTTCCTTTTGTATATCAAATCCTAGGTTTCCAAAACCTATTTTCTACATCAAAATCATAGGTTTCCAAAAACCTCTTCTTCATAGATCTCCAAAAATCTCTTGTTCATATCAAATCATATTTTCTCAATTCAAGTTTCCCAAATCTCATTCTTTCCAATTCCATGTCAAATCTAGTCTTTCAACTTAGGAAACCAAATCCGATCCTCTGTTTTTGGAAACAATAGCAAATCATCTCTTTTTTGAAATAGAAATCAAATCTTTCTTAATTCAATCCTTTTCTAATTTCTAAACTTTCTAAGTCTTTCTTAAATCAAACTTTCCAAATTCCAAATCTTTCTTAGATTGAAATCTTTCCAAAATCAAAACTTTCCTAAATTTCAAAGTTTTCTAAATTTAAAACTTTCTTAAGTTGAAACTTTCTAAATCCAAAACTTTCCTAATTTAGCACTTTCCTAAAATGGAACTTTTCTAAGTTCAAACTTTCCAAAATTCTAAAGTTTTCCAAAGTCCAATCTTTCCTAAACTTTAGCTTTTCTAAATCCATTCCAAGTCGAGTTTTTCCAAATCAAATCAAATCAAACTTCTTTTCAAAATCTTTCTTAAAATCCAACTTTCCTAATTCGAATCTCTCCTAATTCGAACTTTCCTAATTCGAACCTTTCTTAAATCCAACCTTCTAAAATTAAACTTTTCAAATGTAAATCAAATCTTCCTAATTCAACTATATGTTCCAACCCTAGGATACTTAAACCCTAGTTCAACCCTAACCTTTAGAGTTAAGAAGCTTCGACTTCTTTCTAAAAACTCTTTTCTAGACCAAGATGATTTTCTGATTTCAAACTTCAAAATGTTTTCAAATCTCTATCTTTCCAAATCTAGTTCAAGTTCTCTTTCAAGGGTCAAATCCTCGTTTAAGTTCAATTCTAGGTCTAAGTTCAATCTCGATTCCAATATTCCATTCCAAGTTTCAAATCAAACTCTTTTTCCAATCAAAATATTATATTTTCAATCGGACTCTTATCCGAACTATGACTGACCTAATTCCTAAAAAGGAATACGTAGGCAACCCTTATAGGTGCGGTTATAACTTTTCTTAAACTTCCAATTCCACAATTTATCTCAAGTTTCTAATTCCAAAATCTATTTTCAAATCCCTGTTTTCAATTTCTAGAACTGTCTTTCGAAAATCAAATCTATCTTTTCTAAAACTTTTTTTTCAAATCAAGTCTTCTTTTCAAATCTATTTCCAAAAATCAAATCAAGTCTTTTCAAATTTACTTGCAAAATTAAATCAAATTCTTGCACTTGCATATCATACATCATGTCAAACTTCTCTTTTCAAAATTCTTTTCAAAATTGGATAGTTTGGGACAATTTTTAATCAAAGATTCCGAATGAGTGAACCTAGGGTGCATAGATATGTAGGTACTGTAAGGGCGGGTTAGGGTGATGGCTTAGTGCGTCTTTCTTACACGTAACCAACCTCCGAACCTAGATCACTGTTTTCAAAGACCAAATGGAGTTATTTTGAAAAAAGGGCTTAACTCTTTCCAAAAAGGTTGCCAAACAACCTATTTTTTTAAAAGTCCTATCTTGAGCAAATTTTCAAAATCTTTTTCAAAAACCTTAAGTGTAGTCTTCGGATTATGCTTGGTTTTAGGTGACCTAACTCACCTTAATCAATTTAGGTGGCGACTCCAAACTTTTTCCAAAAACCCTTAATCAAATCAATTTTTCAATTCAAACTTAATCGAACTCGTCTTTCTAAAAGGATGAGTTCTAACAAGAGAGCACTGCATTTTTCTCACTTGTCTTTTTCGAGTGCGAAAAATCGAAGCGCTACAGTTGGCGATTCTACTAGGGACACTTAGAAGGTTAGGCTAATATCATGTCTCTTCACTCTCACCCATTTGGAGTCTTTAATTAATTTGTACAATTCTATCCACTTCCAAAATTTTTAAAATCAAGTTTTCCAAGTTGCTTTCCAAAAATATGTCATTGCTTACACTTAATTACATTCAATTATTATATCTTGTATCATGTTTGTCATTCAAAGTACTAACTTTTGTATATTTTTGTAGGTGGACCATTGTTTGTTTCATGTTATATTAATTGTCATGTATGAATGAATGTATGGAATGGATAGGATGGATGGGAGTTGTTGGGCTCTTTCCTCTAATTTTCAAAAATCACACACGCACTGCACGTGCACTTGCATTCTCTACCCTGATATGTCCCTTTTAGTTAAAAGGGGGAATGATATATTGGTTGTGGGCAAGATGCTGTGTCAATTTCTTTGACTACGGCCTCTTGATGGTTCCCCTGCTCGGATCACCAACCGATCATAGCACCACCTCGGGGAATGGGCCTAGGTTTGAAGATCTGGGAACGGAGCCTTCTTAGAAAGAATTAGTAAACCCCCAATCTCATGCTCATATAGACACCATTCATAGCCGAACCTCTGTCGGATTTAAGACACGCGCACTGATTTCAAAACCATGGAGGAAAGGGCGATTGCTTTTACTTTTCTCTGTATTTGTTTATTCCTGTTGTTATAATTATTGTACTCTTATTGTTATAATGCTTGTCTAATTGTTCATGCATACATATTTACTTCAATTGCATTCTCTTTCCTTATACTCTTTGCATCCATATTCATGCATACAATATTCCATCCCAAGACGAGAGTTCCAAAGTAACTCAAGTCCCTGCATTCTTTTGCATATGATCAACCTATTGAGAGTGACACCAAGGTTACTTTCCGTTGCATTACACCTTCCCATGTAACCCTAAGGACTCATTGCATGCATTTCAAGTCATTCCATAAGAGGGGCCCCAATCCCTCTATGCTCACGGAAATAGGATTGCCAAGAAGATAAGGGGTAATCAAACAAGGTCTTTTAACGACCTCCTCAACATCTCTAAAGAAGGAGAATCAGAAGACTTAACAGTAGTTTAGGATTTCATATGTAAAATTAGATAGGTGGGAGTCCAAAGGAAAATGTTTCCCTTTCCCTTATTAAAGCGTACTCTGTTTCCTCTTGTATCCGAAATTTAAAGTTCCATGTATTCTTTTAATTTTTGCAATTGAATGTATGATTGAACAATGTTCCCACCTGATGACAATGTATCTGCATATAGGAGCAAACCCCCTATCTCCGAGAAGTGGGCCAAATTCATCATGTTTAGTCTTTTTCTCAAGATGGAACTCTTCTAGGACATGCATCGCATAAGGTTTTTTTTAAATCGGACACTAACTTGTGACTGGTGTCCTTGTTTTCATTTCATCTTTATAGGCAGGAAAAATGAATATTAGTTCAACATCTTCTGTGCTAGTAAAGGCCATGATTCACAAACTGCAAGAGAGTATACCACTGGAAAGTAAGAACTCTAACAGAGGCACCCCACATAACCCATCTGTTGCAATTCCAAAAAGGACGACTTATATCCTAAAGGAACTCAAATACCTAGACCTTTCCTTCCTAACTATACAACCTCATTAATCCAATATGAACCTAACCATTGAAGCCTTATTCAATCCCCCCTATTACTGCCTCATCCTTACTCCTTTGCCTGAACTCGAACCCATGGTTGCCATGGCTGGGCCTGAACCTCAAGCCAACAGCCAAGGAGCCATACAACCCATATGAACCTTAATCTTACCAAAGAAATCAATTGTGCCCACCGCCTTGCCCGTCCTCACCAACCCTTTACCTATGGTGATCCTTTTGCCCGTAAACCCAAAGATAACTCTTCCCATTATAACCCAATCGCCAATATCCAATCTTCATAGTGTCCCATGGAATTACCTACCTGATAAAAGCATTGGAGAGCCTGTAGCAGAAATAAGAGGGATGACTCGGTCAAGGTGACTCTACATCTCTACTGAAGTGGAAAGAAAGAGGAAAGGAAAAGATAAAGAGGGGGAAAGCTCCAACCAACTAACTGATCAAGAGATGTTAGAATTCACCAAAGCTTTAGGAAAGGTTAATTACAACATCATGGAATAACTTAGAACAACCCTGGCCCATATTTTGATGTTAGGTTTGCCACACACCTCTGAATTACACCGAGATGCTTTGCTAAAGATCCTTAAAGATGCTCATGTACTTGAAAATTTTACGCCTGATAACCTACATAAAATGGTGAGTTTCATCATTGCTCCGAATATCATTACTTTCTCTGATGATAAGATCCCTGCCGACGGAACAGGCCATACCCGTGCTTTACATGTCGCTATAAGAACAAGAGTAAAAAAGGTAGCCAAAGTACTAATAGATAATGGGTTAGCTTTGAATGTTTGCCCATATTCTACTTTAAAAAGGCTTGGAATGTACAAAACCTATTTGAATAACCATAATACAATCATTCGTGCTTTTGATGGTTCTCGGAGGGAAACTATAGGGGAAATTGAAATGCCCGTTGAGATGGGGCTAGTAACTTTCACAATCAAATTCCAAGTCTTACATATTCTGGCTGTCTACAATTTGTTGTTAGGACGACCTTGGATTCATTCGGTAGGCGCAGTCCCTTTTAGCCTTCATCAGAAAGTTAGGATCATCATAGGTTCCAAGCTGATTTCTATTTTCACTGAAAAAGAATTCACCATATACAAAGCTGATATTATCCCACCTGACACTGAATCACCCTCCTTCATTCAGTCATTCGAATATATCACTGTCGTACAAAAGGAAGATCAAGTGGAGCCGAAGTATTCCCGAAATTCTCAGATGATAGTGCGGTACTTCAGAACACATAGATTCTATCCGAGGAAAGGCTTGGGGAAGTATTTATAAGGAAGGCTTGAGGTTGTAGAAATACTGTCAGTCGAACCCACCTTTGGATTAGGGTATGAACCCACAAGAAAAGAGAGAAGAGAAGTAGCACAGAAGAAGAGGGCTGACAGGAAAGCTACTATGGAGATCTTGGATCAATTCCAGCAGTTAGATATGGGAAAGGGAGTGTCTGCTTTAGATAAAGGTCTGAAGAAGAGGAAAGTTCAAGAAGAAATACCCGTCATGACGGCTGACGTCAGAATAACTCAAGATGGGTCCATTCGAGCAATGCTACCAAGCGAGAACTTGCATAATTGGGTCAGCGAGAACATTATCCGTGCCCGCAAGTTTCGGTACAAAGCTTGCTAGAGCAAAATCCTAGAGCATTTGTCTAGCCATAAACAAACTCTATCTTTTTGATTTACTTGTCTTAAGCTTCTAAATCGGTTTATTATTAATGAAAAATATTTTTTTTTGTTTGATTCATTGTACACTATTTTTCATGTCAGGCACCCTTGCATTCGGTGCGTTACTCAACTAATCCAGAGAATGCCAATCTTGACAAATAATGACTTTAACATTGAGTTTGATTACCAGCAACAAGGAATTACAGTTGATGTGAATTATTCAGAAGAAATACCAGAGGAAATTCGAGAACAAATAGAAAGACATGAGAATCGTAGCACCCCAAACATTGAGGAAACAGAAATAGTCAATTTAGGGGATAAAGGGGATCCAAAAGAACTCAGAATTGGCCCATGATTAGATCAATGGCAGTGCAAAGAATTATTAAAACTATTACGCGCGTACCTAGATATTTTCGCTTGGACTTATTAAAACATGCCTGGGCTGGATGAATCCATTGTTAAACACAGATTACCCTTAGACTTGCAGATAAAACCCTTTAAGCAAAAGTTGAGGAGATTGAAACCAAAATGGAGTCTGACGACTAAAGAAGAAGTGATTAAATAGTTCAAAGTAGGATTTTTGCAAGTTATAAAGTATCCCCAATGGTTGGATAACATTGTCCTTGTACCTAAGAAAGACGGTAAAGTGCGAATGTGTATCGATTTTTGGGTCCTCAATAAGGCCAGTCCAAAGGATGATTTTCCTGTCCCACGCATAGACTTGCTCGTTGACAACACGGCTTTATGGACGACTTTTCAGGGAATAACCAAATCAAGTTAGCTGAAGAAGATCGAGAAAAGACTGCTTTCATCACCCTCTAGGGAGTGTATTGTTATAAAGTTATGCCATTCGGACTTCGCAACGTGGTGGCAACTTACCAAAAGGTTATGGTGACCTTGTTTCATGATATGATGCATCAAGAAGTGGAAATTTATGTGGATGACATGATCGTTAAGTCCAAACAACGGAAAGACCGCTTGTTTAACTTACAGAAGTTGTTTGACCGTCTCCGTAAATACCAACTCAAGCTGAATTCTGCCAAATGCACGTTCGGAGTATCTTCAGGGAAGTTGCTAGGGTTTATAGTCAATGAAAAAGGGATAGAGATTGATCCTGCCAAAGTCAAGTCCATCGTTGAAATGCCAGCACCGAGAGGGGAAAAAGAGATCCGGTCCTTTTTGGGAAAATTAAACTTCATCAGCAAGTTCATCGCTCAAATAACCCATATGTGCGAAACTATTTTCAAACTCCTCAAGAAAGATGTTCCAAAAGAATGGGATGATAATTACCAAACAGTCTTCGAGAGAATTAAAGAATATTTACGGAACCCTACAGTCCTGGTGGCACCTACCCCAAAGTGCCCTCTGTTGATGTACATGTTAGTTTTGGATACTTCCATAGGGTGTGTTTTGGGACAACATGATAAAACAGGGAGGAAAGAGCAAGCCATTTATTACCTCAGCAAGAAGTTCCTGCCATATGAAATAAAGTATTCTGATCTCGAGAAAACTTGTTGCGCTTTAGCCTGGGCAACCTACAGGTTTCGACATTACATGTTTTACCATATCACTTTTCTCATCTCTCAAATAGATCCCCTGAAGTATATATTTGAGAAGCCAACCTTGTCTAGCAGAATAGCACGATGGCACATGATCCTGTCACAGTTTGATATTATATTTACTACCCATAAAGTAGTCAAGGGGCAAGTAATAACTGATTATTTGGCTGAGAACCCTATTGTTGATTACCAATCCATGGAGCCTTTATTCCCCAATGAGACTATACTATGCGTTGATGATGTGACTGAAGGGCAGGCGAAAACTGGGTGGATGATGTATTTTGATGGAGCTACTAATAAAAGAGGAGTCGACATTGGAGCAATAATAGTATCAGAAGCGAGCAGTCATTACTCCATTATGGTTAAGTTACAACTAGAACTGTGCACCAACAATATCGCCGAGTATGAGGCTTGTATCCTTGGTTTAAGACTAGCATTGCAAATGAAGATCGACGAGCTAGCCATTTTTGGAGAATCAGATCTTGTTATTCAATAGTCCAAGGATGTATACCAAACTCGAGGCACTAAACTTTCCTCGTGTCATCAACAGATCAAGAATTTGTATCAATTATTCAGAAGCGTAGATTTCCACTATATACCCCGAGCAAAAAGTAACTTTGCTGATGCCTTAGCTACTTTAGCCGTAGCAATCAAGGTTGACAAGGGCATCGAAATACCTCATCTCCAGATCTTTACCAGGGACACCTATTCTTATTGCCTACACACAATAATTGAGCCCGACGGGCAACCATGGTTTTATGACATCCAGATGTACATCCAGACCAGGGCATTCCCTGATACAGCTTCACATCTGTAAGCACCCCATTTTTGACCGCTCGGCAGTCTACACTCCGTCCAGACTTGTTTTCAAGTCATTTTGGGCATATTCCTATTGAATCCAATTCCTTAGGTCTAAATTCCGCCTTTCCATCGCTTCGCGGGCCTGTCAGGCCCAAATAGAGGCAAAATGACCAAAATGCCCTTGGGGGCATTGTCCTTTCTTATTTCAATTCCAGTCCCTCTCTCGAGACAACAAAACTACTCACAAAACCGTTAGAGTGGCGGAAACACTCACAAAAGCGTCAGAGTGGCGGAAACACTCATAAAACCGTCAGAGTGGTGGAAACACTCACAAAACCGTTAGGGTGGCGGAAACACTCACAAAACCGTCAGAGTGGCGGAAACACTCAAAACCTAGGCACGTCTCTTCGGAGTCAGTAAGACCCCTTTCTAATCCCTCTCTTGAGATAGTTTATTCCTCGAGACGGTTCCAATCTAGGCACGTTTCTTCGGAGACGGTAAGACCCCTTTCCAATCCCTCTCTCGAGACAGTTTATTCCTCGAGACGGTCCGAGTAGCAAAACTACTCACAGAACCGTTAGAGTAGTGGAAATACTCACAGAGCCGTCCGAGTAGCGGAAATACTTAACCGTTAGAGTAGCGAAAATACTCACAGAGCCGTTAGAGTAGCAGAAATACTCACAGACCCGTTAGAGTAGCGGAAATACTCACAGACCCGTTAGAGTAGCGGAAATACTCACAGAACCGTTAGAGTAGCGGAAATACTCACAGAGCCGTCCGAGTAGCGGAAATACTCAACTGTTAGAGTAGCGGAAATACTCACAGAGCCGTTAGAGTAGCGGAAATACTCACAGACCCGTTAGAGTAGCGGAAATACTCACAGAACCGTTAGAGTAGCGGAAATACTCAACACCTAGGTCAATACCCATGTTTGTTAGCTCACTTCGGTGAAAAATAACCAGACTACCCTTAGGGCCTTTTCCGAGACTTTTCGGTCAAGATGACCATTTTGCCCCTAAGCATCCGAATGCCCCGGGAACCACACCGGCTCTGGGTATCAAACCGGTAATGCCCCGAGAACACTTTTTTATAGTATTCTCGACCTTCCTTTACCTTTCCAAACCATTCCGAGCCAGTTCCGACAAACCCGGTGCAAAATGACCGTTTTGCCCCTGGAGGGCCGGTCTCCTTCTTCAACCACACCGACTCTAGGTATCAAAGCGGTAATGACCCGAGAACACTTTTTATAGTGTTCTCAACCTTCCTTTATCTTTTCGGACCATTCCGAGTCAGTTCCGGCAAACCCGGTGCAAAATGACCGTTTTGCCCTTAGTGGGCCGGTCCCCTTTTCCGACCACGCCGGCCCTGGGAATCAAACCGACAACCCCTGAGAACGTTCTAAATAATGTTTCTAGATCCCAAGTCTTCTTCTGGGACAGTCTGAGTCTGTCCCGACAGTTTTCCGGTTCGGTTGACCGTTTTGCCCCTAAAGGCCCGGTCGACCTTTCCGATACATCTTACCCTCACTTTTCAAGTCAAATACCTCCAGGACACTATTTTAAGTGTTCCTGCTCCTTTCCGGCCTTCCGGGTCACTCCCGGCTCCTTCAAATCATTCTCGGACTTTCCGGAGTCACTCCTAGTGAAGCCAGGCTAAAGTTTACATGGTAGTCACTAGTACAGGCGCCCGAATCTAGTCAAAGATACGTTGCTTGCCGACCTTAATTGTTTCCTAAATGGCTGGCGCCACTAGCAGTGGTGCCAAGCCAAAAAATAGCCTGGCGCCACTAGTAGTGGCGCCTGTTTAAATTTTGCCCTAGCGCCACTGCAACAGGCGCCAGGCTTGTCTTCCCTCTATAAATACAGAGCCTCATTCAACGTGAAAGGGATCTGCAAACTTAACCTAAAAACCCTATACTTCGATATACAGAGCTCGAGCACCTCCAAAACCCTAGCCTCCCTAGGTTTTCCAAACCCTAGCCACTATACACAAACCCTAGCCTCCTATACACTTATACATTCCCCTATATACTCATACCCTAACCTTCAACCATCCTTCGAAGACTTGAAGAGCTACAATCTAAAGCTTGAAGACAACCCTTGAAGGTTGAAGAAGAAGATCAAGACCAAGACTGAAGATTGAAGACCCCACGGGGCGCAAATAAACAAGAAACAAGATAGGCTTTCTCTTTTATTTTCTGCACTTCCCCCCTCTCTTTTCTCTCTCCAACCCACTTGGGTTTTCTCTATTTTAATCCCCCATCTCTTTCCCCCCCTTTCTTTGCATGCTTGAAACAAGGGGATTCCCGGTCCATGTGTAGGATTGGACTATGGGAGAGTCACCATGTCGGGGGCTTTCTTCTAGTCTAACCAAAGACCACGTGGGTCCGGCCCCCTTGATTATGTGGTGAAGCCTTAACCTTGTATGTTCACGACCCCAAATTGCATTGTGCATATCATAGTCTTGCATCTTCCAAAATTTGTTTTCAAAAAGTTGTTTTCAAAAATCGTTTTCAAACTTGTTTTCAAAATTGCATCAAAATCTCTTTTTCAAAAACGCGTTTTCAAAACCAAAATCCTAGGGTGATTCTAGCCTTTCTATGGCTAGGGTTGCTTTAGGAAGGTGTTATATTAAAAGTGGCCTTTTGGTCTATATTTTCAAACCTTGTTTTCAAAACTACTTTCTTAAAGTGGTTCTAGCCCTCTTATGGCTAGAATCGTTTTAGGAAAGTGAGACGTTTTCATACTTTCCAAAAACTCTCTTTTCAAAAATCTCTTCCTAAAAATCTCTTTCTCAACATACTTTCCTAAAACGCTCCTCTTCAAAATGGTTCTCAAAAACTCCCTTCCAAAATCTATTTTTTAAAACTCTTTTTTTCAACTCCTTTCCAAAATCTTTTCCTCAAAATTTACTTTTTAAAAATCACTCCCTAGATTCACTTTCTAAAAATTCTCTCCTAAAAAAAATCTTTCCAAAAACTCTCTTTTCTAAAATCTCCCTTATAGAAATCTCCCCCTAGGATCTTCCTTCCAAAATCTACGTTTCTAAAAACACACCTTCCAAAACTCCTTCTCTTTAAAATCTTTTCCAAAAACTCTCTTTCTAAATTCACTTTCCAAAAACTCCTCCCTAGGATTCCTTTCTAGAAAAACCTTCGTTTCTAAAAACACACTTTCCAAAAACTCTTTCCTTAGAGCCCCAAGTCAAGCCTTAGAGCCCACAATTAGGAAACCCTAATTTTCTTTCCAAAAACATGATTTTCAAACTTTGCCCCAAACCTAGGTTTCCAAAATCTTTTGTTTTCTACATCAAAACTATACATGTTTTCAAAACCTCTTTTCTACGTCAAAACAACAATTTTCCAAAACTAGGGTTTCTAGAATCTCCCTTTCCAAATCCTTGTCAAATCAAATCTTCCCTTTAAGAAACCAAATCCAATCTTCCTGTTTAAGAAACTAGATCCTATCCTCTATTTTTGGAAATAAATCAAACCTTTTGCTTTTAAAAACCAAATCCAATCCCTTCCTAATCCAAACCTTCCTAACTTCCTACCTTCCTAAACCATAAGTTTCCTAAACCTAAACTTCAAATCTTTCCTTAAGTTTCAAAATCCAAATCTTTCCTAATTCAAATCCTTCCTAACCTTCCACTTTCCTAAACCTTAAGTTTGCAAAAACTTGAACATAAAAATCTTTCCTAATTCAACCTTTCCTAATTTACCCTCTTTTCAAATCTTAACTTCTTAAACCTAAGTTTTCAAACCTTTCCTAAACTTAAGCCTTTCCTAATTTTAAGACTTTCTAAAATTCAAACTCTAAAACTTTCTAAATCCTAAACTTTCTAAATTTCAAATCTTTCTAAAATTCTAAGCTTCCTAAATTCAAAATTTTCTTAAGTTGAATTTTTCTAAACCTAAAACTTTCTAAATTCTAAAACTCTCTTAAACTTCAAATCTTTCCAAATCTAAAACTTTTCTAAACTCAAAATTTTCTTAAGTTGAAACTTTCTTAATTCAAACATTTTCTAAATTAAAAACTTTCCTTTTTCAAACCTTTCCTAAAACGAAACCTTCTTATTTTCAAAACTTCCTTGTTTTCAAAGCTTTCTAAATTCAAAACTTCCCTTTTTCAAAACATTCCAATTTTCAAAACTTTCCTAAGTTGAACCTTTCTTAAACTAAACTTTCTTAATTTAAAACGTTTCTAAATTCAACACTTTCCTATTTCAAAACCTTTCTTGAAACAAAACTTTTCGATTTTCAAAACTTTTCTAATTTCAAAACTTTCCAAATTTGGGAACTTTCTTAATTCAAACCTTTCCTATTTCGAAAACTTTCTAAATTCAAAACTTTCCAATTTTTAAAACTTCCCTAAATCGAAACTTTCCTAATTTCAAAACTTTCCAAAAATGAAACTTTCCAAATTCGAAACTTTCCTAAACCTAAAACTTTCCTAATTTTGAACTTTCCAAAAATGAAACTTTTCTAATTCGAAACTTTCCTAAATCGAACATTTCCTAATTCAAACATTTCCTAAATCTAACCTTTCCTAATCTCCTAAACCTTCCAAGTCGAGTCAAGCTTTTCCTAAGTCTAGGTTTCCTAAACCTCCATCTTTCCAAAACCAAGTCTTTCCAAAATCTATCTTTTCAGATCAAAGTCCAATCTTTTCAATTTCAATTTCCAATCTCCTATTCTAATCTCAAATCAAATCTAATTTTCAATTCAACTTCTTTCTTCTAATCCAATCTCTCTCTTCAAATCAATCTATTTTCAATCGGACTCCGGTCCGAACTACGACTGACCTGATTCCCCCAAAGGGATACGTAGGCAACCTTCATAGGTGCGGTCACAATACCTTTCAAACTTTCAATTCCACCCTCATGGGTGCGGTTTTCAAAATCTTTTCAAATCTCAAATTCCCATCTACTTTCAAACTTCCTATTTCCAAATTTCTACTTCCAAATTTTTAAACTTTTCAATTTCAATTCTATCTCTTCAAATCTCTTTTCAAATCTATTTTTCAAGTCTCTTTCCTTACACTTGCATACCATGCATCATGCTAAATTAGTTTTCAAACATTGTTTTTTTCTAAAGTGAATAGGATTGAACTGTAGTTAGTCGAAGACTCTCATAGGTGAATCTAGGGTAGATTGACATGTAGGTACCGAAAGGGTGGGGTAGGGTGATAGCTTAGTGCGTCTTCCCTACACGTAACCAACCTCCGAACCTAGATCACTGATTTCAAAGACCAAAATGAGTCATTTTTCTAAAAAGGGCTAAATGTTTTCCAAAGGTTGCCAAACAACCTGTTTTCTTTAAAACCCTCTCTTGAGGAGATATTTTCAAAATTGTTTTCCAAAAACCCTAAGTGTAGTTTTCGGACTATGCTTAGTTTTTAGGTGACCTAACTCACCTTAATCAAGTTAGGTGGCGACTCCGAACCTTTTTTCGAAAGCCCTTTATTCAACCTATTTTCAATTCAAACCTAGTCGCACTCATTCTTCTAGGAGGGTGAGTTCTAACGAGAGAGTACAACATTTTTCCCGCTTGGGTGAGTATTCCTCGAGTGCGAAAAATCTGGGCGCGACAACATCGAGATAGAAAGACTATTGCCATTTGGTAGGACATTACTTTATGGCCAGAAATGAGCTCTTTAGAAGATTGTGGTTCGGACCTTTGAAATGCGTTGACGTCGTTAAAGCCAAAATTATCATGGAGGAAGTACACGAGGGAGTCTATGGTCCCCATATGAACGACCACACGCTTGCAAAAAAGATCCTCCGGATGGGGTATTACTGGTTAACAATGGAGTCAGATTGTGTTAAGTACATTCTCTGGTGTCATAAGTGCCAAATATATGGGGATAAGATCAAAGCACCACCCACGGAACTACATTCTATATTAGCCCCTTGGCTTTTTTCTATGCGAGGGATAGATATGATTGGCCCTATCACCCCCAAAGCTTCCAACGGTCACCAGTTTATCTTGGTTGCCATCGATTACTTCACTAAGTGGGTGGAAGCAGTGTCCTATGCTCATGTCACTAAGAAGGTCGTGAAAAAGTTTATAAAAAATCACATCATTTACCGATATGGGATTCCCAAATCACTCATCACTGACAATACCTCTAATCTAAATAATGAGTTGGTAGCAAAATTGTACCAAAGGTTTCGCATTACTCACCGGAATTCAGTTACTTGTCGGCCTAAATGAACAGAGTAGTATAAGCAGCCAACAAAAACATCAAGAGAATACTCCAAAAGATTGTGTACAACTACAAAGATTGGTATAAAAAACTTCCTTTTACACTAACGGCTTACCGAACTACCATGAGGGTTTCTACTGGAGGTACTCCCTTTGAGCTGGTCTATGGCACAGAAGCAGTCATCCCCATTGAGATTGAGATTCTTTCCCTAAGGATCTTAATGGAAACCAAGTTGGATGAAGCAGAGTAGATCAAAGACCGATATGTTCAACTATGCCTGCTAGATGAAAAGCAGTTAGCTGTAGTTTATCACACTCAATGCTATAGAAGACAAATGGCTAGGGCATTTGATAAGAAGGTGTGGCCTCGATCATTCCAACCAGGAGATTTGGTATTAAAAAAAGTATTCTCCCATCAGGAAGCAGCACAAGGGAAATTTGCTCCACACTATAAAGGGCCATTCGTGATAAAGAAGGTCTTGTCTGAAGGAGCTCTCATTTTGGAGGAAATGGACGACCAGGAATTCCCTAGTCCATTGAATTTAGATGATGTTTGATGAGAATGCAAATGTCATATTTTTCTCCCTTAATGTTTAATCTTTTATACTTAGTTGGTGCCTAAAAATACTCAATATTCTTATATTTTGATTTAGGTTGCTATGGAATGCCAAGGAAGAGAATCCTAGCTTAAAAGGGACAAATTCGAGCTAAAATACAAGCAGCATTCGAAGGAGCATTCAAACGGTCTCAATAGGCATTCGAACGTTTGCATATGCATTCGAATGGTACGTCAAACAGATTCACATCAAATTCAAGTTTGAAGAGCGTTCAAAATATACAAAGAGCATTTTTCTCGTTCGAAGTGCGTCTGACGCCCCGTTTGAACGGTGGTCCGATGCGTTTGAACGGTAGTAAGGGTGTTCGAATGGTTGTGCACAGCTGCAGATTTTCAAAAGCCTTTAAAAGTTGGGACTGTTTTGTTTTTAGGGTTGTTGGCGTTTTTCATATTATTCTAGGTTATTATTTGAGTTGTTTTCATGGCCCTGCGTGGCTAAACTCTGAATCTTGGTAGAAGGAAACAGAAGCCTCGGAATTAATAATAAACTGTAAGATCTAATTTGTTTTCATTATTTGATTTATGCTTTGAGTATCAGATGTTCTTCTGTGCCTATTTTTATGATTGTCTTGTTTAATCTCTAGGAGGCATACTAGTTTATTATTCGTTGTAATCTACTATTGGATTAGATATTAAATCCGTAATTGTTTGATTCCTCTAATTTGTGAAGCAACTAAGATTTAATGATTGCTGCGTCAGGAATTATTATATCTTAGGAAGGACATCCGATTAAATTAAATGCAACGGCTTGTGCTTGTGTTGTTTATTTTCATCGATTTTTCTAATTCTTAAGGCTACTATTAGATTAAATCTTGCGTGCTTATCCTGGGTTGTTCAATAGTTAGGGTTAATGAGATTGTTTGTTTCTAATTAACTACGATTAAGGAGAGATAGAAAAATAATTCCGACAGTGAATATTTAATTTGTGAATTGATATGCTTGCATCAATGATCAGTTATAAATTCCAATGGCGGATGTTGACTCAGACCAAAGTTTGTTCTTTTAACTGATTTCAATACTTTAATCTGAATTGTTTCATAGTTGTTTTTATTAAAATAGTTTTCATTATATCCAAAACCCCCCATCAAAGTTGACATAGCATAAAACAAGGCTAAACACTCTCCGTGGGAACGATCCTTACTCATACTACTACGTATTTATTTTTAGGGTATCGGTTTTATTTTTGGATGCTCGTGACAGCCCATCAAATTTTGGCGCCGTTGCCGAGGACTGATTTTAGTTAATTTTTGTGCTTCTTGTGATTTTTATTTCATTCAAGAAAAAAAATATTTTAATCATTTTCATTACTCTAGATTTTTTCCTGAATTATTTTTCAGGGTTAATTAGAGTTTCCTTGAGTGTTTATGAGTATAACTCGATCTTCTAATTAAGGTGATTTGCAATGCGATCCAGAAATAGAGAGAACTTTACACAGGTTAAGAATGGAAGCTTAGAGAAATTCTGTAGAGAACGATCCAGCTCTTGATTCCCTATTTGCTAGTGATTTTGATTTAGGAGAGAAGGAAGTTATGGCTGGAAATCAAACTTTGAAAGAGCTTGCGGCTCCTGATTTGAATCAACAACCCTTATGCATAACATTCCCTACTTTAGATGTTCCTACTAACTTTGAATTAAAATCTGGATTAATACATCTCTTGCCCACTTTTCATGGTCTTGCTGGTAAAGATCCCCACAAACATCTAAAGGAATTTCATGTAGTATGCACGAGTATAATAGCCATGGGGGTGACTGAATAGTAAATTAAATTAAGAGCTTTTCTGTTTTCTTTGAAGGATTTGACTAAGGATTGGCTCTGTTATCTACCCTCCAGAAGTATTATCACATGGAACGAGATGAAAAGATTATTTTTGGAGAAATATTTTCCAGCTTCAAGGGCGGTCAACATTCGAAAAGAAATCTGTGGTGTAAGACAGCACAACGGAGAGTCCCTACACGAATACTGGGAGTATTTCAAGAAATTATGTGCAAGCTGTCCCCATCATCAAATTAGTGAGCAACTTCTTATTTAATATTTTTATAAGGGCATGTTGCCCATTGATAGAAGCATGATTGATACTGCTAGTGGAGGAGCTTTGGAAGTTAAAACTCCCGATGCCGCAAGAAATTTAATTGCTAATATGGCGGCCAATTCTCAACAATTTGGCACTAGACTTGACCATTCGCCTAAGCAAGTCAATGAGGTAAATATTTCCTCCATTGAACAACAAATTGCGAGTCTAACTTCCTTTATTCATCAAATGGCTGTAGGTAATATGCAAACGGTGAAAGCTTGTGGAATTTGTTCAGTAGCAGGGCATCCAACCGATATGTGTCCAACTCTTCAAGTGGAGCCCATGGAGCAAGTGAATGCAGCAGATAGTTTCCCTGGCCAACCACAAAGAAGGTATGATCAATATTGGAGCATGTATAACATGGGATGAAGAAATCACCCCAATCTTAGCTATGGGAATCCATAAGTGAATCAGCCCATGATTCAAAACCGCCCAAGTTATCAGCAATATAAGCAACCATACCCCCCTAGACAACAACCGGGCCAAACTTCTAATTTTGGTATGTCTTTAGAAGATATTGTTAAGTCTCTTACCACTAATACTTTGCAATTATAACAGGAGACGAAACAATTTCAACAAGAGGCGAGGGCCAGTATTCAAAGTCTGGACAATCAGATGAGCTAGATGGCAACCGTAGTTAGTCAGCTAGAAGCCCAAAGTTAGGGAAAATTACCCTCTCAGACGGTAGTAAATCCAAGAGAAAATGCAAGTGCAACGTCTTGAGAAGTGGTAAAGAGGTTGAGATTCCAGTAAAGGCAGCCCCTGTATCGTCGAACCAAGAAAAGGAGAAAAACGTCACAGCAGACGGAATGTTCCCAATGATGATGATGTACCCAAGCGTAAGTTTTTGCCTCTTTCTGATTATAAACCTGTATCTCCTTTTCCTCAAGTTTTGGCAGAATCTAGAATAGATGAGCAAAATAAAGATTTCTATAAGACTTTTCATTGATGCGAGGTAAATATTCCACTTTTAGATGCTATTAAACAAGTACCTCATTATGCTAAATTCCTTAAGGAATTGTGTACAATTAAGAGGAAACAAAAACTTAAAGGATGTAAGAAGGTCAGAGTAGGGGAGAATGCTTCTGCAGTTATTCAAAGGAAACTCCCAGTGAAGTGCAAGGATCTAAGTATGTTTACTATCCCTTGTACGACAAGTAACACTAAATTTGAGAAGGCCATAATCGATTTAGGAGCTTCTATTAATGTCATGCTATATTCTATATATGCTTCTTTGAAACTTGAACCTTTGAATAAAACTGGTATTGTGATTCAATTGGCTGATAGATCTAATGCCAATCCTAAGGATGTAGTTGAGGATGTTCTTGTACAAGTTAATCATATGGTTTTCCCTGCTGAGACCAAAATGCCCCTATTTTGTTAGGAAGACCATTTTTAAGGACATCTAAGACTAAGATGGATGTTCATAGTGGCACACTTACTATGAAATTTGATGGTGAAATTGTTAAGTTTAATATTTATGATGCCATGAAATACTCTTGTGATGATAATCCTGTTTATTCTATTGATGTGATTGATTCTCTAGCATAGAAAGTTTTTGGACTTGATGGACAAGATGTATTGGAAGTTGCCATCAGTAAGCATATTGAGGAAGAGAATGGAGAGTTAGCCTTGAGTGCTGAGTTGCAAGAAACTGTTGCAGCATTGAATGATTTTTTGAAGTTACAGCAGTCAGGTAACGTACCTTATGTTGCATTACCAGTTTCTAACGAGAGGCCGTTACCCTCTATTTTGCAGGCCCCTACTCCAGATTTGAGGCCTCTTCCCAGTCACCTCAAATATATGTTCCTTGGAGATGAGAGAACATTACCCGTGATCATCTCCAGTAAACTTTATGAGTTGCAAGAAGAAAAACTTGTACAGGTCCTAAAGGAGCATAAGACGGCTATTGGTTGGACAATTGTAGATATTAAAGGAATTAAGCCAGTCTACATGCATGCATCGTATCTTACTTGACGAGGGAGCAAAACCTTCCCGTCAACCGCGAAGAAAATTGAACCCGCCCATGATGGAAGTAGTAAAGAAGGAGATCCTTAAACTTCTTGAAGTTGGAATGATTTATCCTATTTCGGATAGTAATTGGGTTAGCCCGGTCCAAGTGGTTCTTAAAAAGACTAGAATAACTGTTGTAAAAAATCATAATGATGAGTTAGTTCCTATTCGTGTTCAGAATGGGTGGCGGGTTTGGATAGATTATAGAAAATTAAATGCTGTAACCCGCAATGACCATTTCCCTTTACCTTTTATTGATCAAATGCTTGAACGGTTAGCTGGTCATTCTTACTATTGCTTTCTTAATGATTTTTTCAGGTTATTTTCAGATTGCGTTTGCGCCAGAGGATCAAGAGAGACAACTTTTACATGCCCATTTAGGACTTTTTCATATCATCGTATACCCTTTGGCCTCTACAACGCCCCCGCCACTTTCCAAATGTGTATGGTTAGCATATTTTCATATTATATTGAGTATATCATAGAAGTTTTTATGGATGATTTCATAGTTTATGGAGACTCCTTTGATAATTGTTTGCACAACCTTGCACTTATTCTTCAAAGATGCATGGAAACTAACCTTATGTTAAACTCTGAAAAATGTCATTTTATGGTTAAACAATGTATAGTGTTAGGTCATATTGTTTCATCTAGGGAAATTGAGGTAAACAAAGCTAAAGTTGACATTATTCAATCTTTACCTTATCCCACTAATATGCGGGAAGTTCATTCTTTTCTTGGACATGCAGGTTTTTACCGAAGATTTATCAAGGACTTCTCTAAAATAGCAGCACCCCTATGCAAGTTGCTACAACAGAATTTGGCTTTTGAGTTCAATAAAGTATGTAAAAAGGTGTTTGATAAACTAAATGAACTATTGACTTCTACCCCAGTTATCCAACTCTCTGATTAGAGCATTCCTTTCGAGATAATATGTGACGCAAGTGATTATGCAGTAGGGGCTGTCTTAGGTCAAAGAATTCGAAAAGCGTCCCATGCCATTAATTATGCTTCCAGAACTTTGAATGATGCTCAAAGAAATTATACCACCACTGAAAAAGAACTTTTAGTTGTTGTTTTTGCTTTAGAAATGTTTCGATCTTATTTACTTTGTACCAAAGTCATTGTTTACTCTGATCATGCAGCTCTTCGTTATTTGATGACGAAGAAAGAGGCAAAACCAAGATTAATTAGACGGATACTTCTCTTAAGTAAATTTGATTTGGAGATTAAAGACAAAAGAGAAACAGAAAATCGTGTCGCCGATCATTTAAGTCGTTTAGCTCATGCCGAGGATGAACTTCATTTATAGGAAACATTCCTTAACGAGCAATTGTTCTCCGTGAATATGAAATTACCTTGATGTCGCACCTAGATTTTTCGCACTTGAGGAATACACACACAAGCAGGAAAAACACTGTACTCTCTCGTTAGAACTCACCCTCCTAGAAAAATGAGTGCGACTATGTTTGAATTAAAAATAGATTTGAATAAAGGGTTTTTGAAAAAAATTTGGAGTCGCGACTTAACTTGATTAAGGTGAGTTAGGTCACCTAAAAACTAAGCATAATCTGAAAACTACACTTAGGGTTTTGGAAAATGATTTTGAAAATATCTTCAAGAGAGGGTTTTTTAAGAAAACAGATTGTTTGGCAACCTTTAAAAAATATTTAAGCCTTTTTTTGAAAAATAACTCTTTTTGGTCTTTCGAAAATAGTAATCTAGGTTCGGAGGTTGGTTACGTGTAGGGAAAACGCACTAAGCCATCACCCTACCCCGCCCTTGCGGTACCTACATGTCTATTTATTCTAGATTCACCTTTGAGAGTCTTCAATTAACTAATGACCAATCCTATCCACTTTGAAAAAGAATGTTTAAAAAGAAATTTAACATGATGCATGATATGCAAGTGCAAGAAACGATAATTGAAAAATAGATTTGGAAAGAAATTGATTCGATTTGAAAAGGAAGAGATAGAAGTTTGAATTTGAAAAGAAGGTTTTGGAAATTGAAAATAGAGATTTGGGAATAGAAATTTGGAATTAGAAGTTTGAAAATAGATTGGAGATTTGGAAAGATTTTTGTAGAAATCAGGTCAGTTGTAGTTCGGAGCAGAGTTCAATAGAAAATAGAATGTTGGATTGAAAGAAAGAAATTTTGGTTGGAAAATGGATTTGATTTAAACTTAGAATAGAATATTGAAGATTGGAATTTAGAATTTTCGAATTGAAAATGTTGGATTTTGATTTGGAAAAATAGAACTTGGAAGAAAGATTTAGACTTGTTTTGGAAAGATGGAGATTTAAGAAACCTAGACTTAGGAAAGAGAGGAGACTTAAGAAAAATTTGACTTGGAAGGGTTTAAGAAAGATTCGACTTGACTTGACAGATTTTTAGAAAAGATTAGATTTAGGAAAGATTCGAATTAGGAAAGTTCTATTTTAGGAAAGTGTCACTTTAGGAAGGTTCCGTTTTAGGAAAGTTTTGGTTTAGGGAAGTTTCGAATTAGGAAAGTTTTCATTTTAGGAAAGATTTTGGAATTAGGAAGTTTTGAAAGTTGGAAAGTTTAGAATTTAGAAAGTTTCAACTTAAGAAAGTTTCGAATTTAGAAAGTTTTGATTTAGAAAAATTTGAGATTTAGGAAAGTTTTGAAAGTAAGAAAGCTTTGACTTTAAAAAGTTTTAGATTTGGAAAGATTTTGAAGTTTAGGAAAGTTTAGAATTTAAGAATGATTTGGGTTTAGAAAGTCTTAACTTAAGAAAGTTTCGAATTTGGAAAGATTTGAAATTTAGAAAGATTTAAAATTTAGACAGTTTTAGAATTTGAATTTTAGAAAATCTTGAGATTAGGAAATATTTGAGTTTATGAGAGATTTGAAAACTTAGATTTGGAAAGTTAAGATTTAAAAAGGGGTAAAATTAAGAAAGGGTTGAATTAGGAAAGATGTGCAAGTTGAGTTTTAAAATTTGGGAAAGATTTTTATGTTCAAGTTTTGGAAACTTAAGATTTAGGAAAGTAGAAGATTAGGAAGGAGTTGAATTAGGAAAGATTTGGATTAGGAAGAGTTAAGATTCCTATTTCCTAAAACAAGGGATTAGATTTTGTTTCTAAAAGAGAAGGTTTGATTTTGTTTTAAAAAACGGAGGATAGGATCTAGTTTCCTAAACGGGGAGATTGGATTTGGTTTCCTAAATGGAAGATTTGATTTGACAAGGATTTGGGAAGAGAAAGTTTTAGACACCCCAGATTTGGAGGACTATAGTTTTGACGTAGAAAATAGGTTTTGGAAATAGGTATAGTTTGGATGTGAAAGGGGAGAATTTGGAAACCTAGGTTTTAAGGCAAGTTCGAAAACCATGTTTTTGAAAAAAAAAACTAGGGTTTCTAATCGTGAGTTCTAGGGCTGAACTTGGGCACCGAGAAAAGGAATTTTTAGAAATTGGGTTTTTTGGAAAGAGTAATTTTTGGAAGGAAATCCTAGAGAGGAGTTTCTAGAAAGTAAATTTTTGAAGAGAGAGAGTTTTTGGAAAGAAATCCTAGTGAGGAGTTTTTAGAAAGTGAATTTGAAAAAGGTTTTAGGAAGGAAGTTTTTGGAACCTAAAACTTTGAGAGAATTTTGGAAACAAAATTTTGGAAGAAACTTTTAGGAAAGAGTTTTTAAGAAAGCGAATTTTGAGGAGAGTGTTTTGGAAAGGAATTAAAAACAGAAGTTTTGAAAATAGATCTTTGGAAAGAGTTTTTAGAAAACAATTTTGGAAAGAAGAGTTTTTAGAGAGCATATTGAAAAAGAGGGTTTTTAGGAGGAGATTTTCAAGAAGAGATTTTGGAATGTATATAAAATATCTCACTTTCCTAAAGCGATTCTAACCGTAAGAAGGCTAGAACCACTTTAGGATAGTGGTTTTGAAAATAACAAGATTTGAAAATATGGACCATGAAAATCACTTTAAATGTAACACTTTCCTAAAGCAATCCTAGTTATGGAAAGGCTAGAATCACCCTAGGATTGTGATTTTGAAAACAAATTTTGAAAAGGAGATTTTGATGCAATTTTGAACAGAAGTTTAATGCAAGATTCGAAAACGAGTTTGAAAACGATTTTTGGAAGAATGCAAGATAATGATATGCACAATGCAAATTGGGGTCGTGAACATACAAGGTTAAGACTTCACCACATAATCAAGGGGGCCGAACCCATGTAGTCTCCAGTTAGACTAAAAGAAAACCCCCGACATGGTGACCCTCCAATAGTCTAATCCTACACGTGGACCGGGAATCCTCTTGTTTCAAGCATGCAAAGAAAGGGGGGAAGAAGATGGGGGATTAAAATAGAGGAAACCCAAGTGGGTTAGGAGAGAGAAGAGAGAGGGAAAAGTGCAGAAACTTAAAGAGAAAGCCTACCGTATGTCTTGTTTACTTCGCTTTGCTTTGTGTGCCTTGCTTTTATTGCTTTTCTTCGGTCTTTGCTTCAGTCTTCGAGGGTTTGTCTTCGATCTTCAAAGCTTCATAGTTGCAGCAATCCAAGTCTTCAATGGAGGGTTGAAGGCTAGTGTATTAGTGTATAGGAGTGTGTATGAGTGTATAGGAGGCTAGGGTTTGGAAAACCTAGAGAAGCTAGGGTTTAGGGAAGCTAAGAGCTTTGTATATCAAATATTAGGATTTTTAGACTGAGTTTGCGGACCTTTTTCAAGCTGGAAGAGGCTCTGTATTTATAAAGAGAGGAATGCACTGGCGCCTGTTGTAGTGGCGCCAGGCCAAAAATTACACTGAAGGCACTAAGAGTGGCGCCAGCCATTTAGGAAATGTTTAAGGTCGGCAAGCAACGTAGCTTTAGAAGATTTTGACGCCTGTATTAGTAACTACCATGCAATTTTTTGTCTGGCTTCACTAGGAGTGACTTTGGAAAGTCCGGGGATGAATTGAAGGGGTCGGAAATGACCCGGAGTGCCGGAAAGGGACAGGAACCCTTAGAATAATGTCTCGGGGACAAAGGACTTGAAAACTAATGACAAGATTTGTTAGAAGGGTTGACTAGACCACTAGGGGCAAAACGGTCAACCGGACGGAAAGCTGCCGGGACGAAATTAGAATGTCCCAAGAGAAGACTCGAGGTTTGGAAACATTATCCAGAATATTTCCAAAGGTTATCGGTTTGATACCTAGAGCCGGTGTGGTTGGAAAAGGCGACCGACCTGCTAGGGGCAAAATAGTCATTTTGCATCGAGTTTGTCGGAATTGACTCGGAATGATCTAGAAAGATAAGGAAAGGTCGGGAATACTATAAGAAGCATTCTCGGGAGGTTACCGGTTTGATACCCAGAGCCGGTGTGGTTCCCGGGACACTCGGATGCCTAGGGGCAAAATGGTCATTTCACTTTAAGTGGGCCCTGCGAGCTCGGGAAGCAACTGGTGAACTAAATTCAAGTTTAGAAGGTAGGTTAGAGTCTGGATATGCATGTGATGTGTAAAAGTAAGCCCAGTCAGACCAGAGATTGCCGAGCGGGCAAAAATTGGGTGCTTACACTTGATATGCAAATGTTGTAAATTATTTGGTTACTAACATACTACCTACTAGTTTGTCTAAGACTCAAAGAGATAAGATCAAGAATGATGCCAAATACTATGTGTGGGATGACCCATACTTATGGAAGCATTGTGCGGATCAAGTGATCAAAAGGTGCGTTCCTGAAAATGAAATCATTTCTATTCTAACCTTTTGTCATTTTTATGCTTGTGGAGGTCACTTTGGAGCTAAGAGAACGACGAGAAAAGTGCTAGAATGTGGTTTCTATTGGCCATCTCTATTTCGAGATTCATATTCTTTTTGTAAGTCATGCAATCCTTGTCAGAAGACAGGTAATATATCCCAAAGGAATGAGACGCCACAAACTTCAATACTATTTTGTGAAATTTTTGATGTTTAGGGCATCGATTTCATGGGACCGTTCCCTATATCTTTCGGTTATGTTTATATCTTGCTTGCTGTTAATTATGTCTCAAAATGGGTGGAAGCTAAAGCCACCAAGACTGATGATTCTAAAGTTGTTGCAGATTTTATCATGTCTAACATACTCTCCAGGTTTGGAATTCCAAGAGCTCTAATGAGCGATCGAGGTACTCACTTTTGCAATCGAACTGTGGCGACTTTGTTGAGAAAGTACCATGTCACGCACAAAGTGTCGACTTCATATGATCCACAAACTAGTGGACAAGCAGAAGTGTCAAATTGAGAGATCAAGTTCATTATTGAAAAAATGGTCAAACCAAGTAGAAAAGATTGGAGTTTGCGCTTGGATGATGCTTTGTGGGCATACAAGACTACATATAAAATGCCTATTAGTATGTCACCTTATCGATTGGTATTTGGGAAACCGTGTTACCTACTAGTTGAGTTAGAACACAAAGCTTATTGGGCTATCAAGAGTTTTAACATGAAGATGGATGAAAGTGGAGAACATAGAAAATTACAAGTCCAAGAGTTAGAGGAAATTCGCAATGATGCCTATGAGAGCGCAAGAATTTACAAGGAAAAGACGAAGGCTTTTCATGACAAGATGATTTCTAGGAAGGAGTTTAAAGTTAGTCAGAAAGTCCTGATATACCAGTCACGGCTTCGTTTATTTCCGGATAAGTTGCGTTCTCGTTAGATTGAACCTTTTGTCGTTACTAATGTTTTTTCCTCATGGTGCAGTTAAAATTCAAAGCTTAGTCACTTCCAAAGTGTTCAAGGTGAATGGCCATCGACTTAATCATTTCTATGAAGGTTTTTAAGTCAAGAATGTGGAGAAACTGGACCTTGAGGATCCGTTTTATACTGATTGAAGAAGGAAGCATTGAGTCGAGCCGACGTCAATAAACAAAGGCGCTGCTTGGGAAGCAACCCAAGAGAAGTTTGTTTTTCTTTTCTTATTTTGGCATTTATATATTGGTTATCTCTGTCTTTTCTGTGCATTTCACTTTACATTGGGAACAATGTAAGTTTTAAGTGTGGGGGACGGGATTTAGGTAGTGTTTTTGTGCTTTAATTTATTTAAAATTTAAAAAAAATAATAATAACGAGATGCAATTACGCTTGAAGAATTCATAACATGATTGAATAAGTGATTTTTCAACTAAAATTAATTAGTCTAGTTATTTTCCTTGAGATTGAAGTGGCTGAATTTGATAGACAAAAACCGGTGAGATTTTGAGCCTTCAGACTGATACATCCATATCAGTCACTATTTTCTTTCGTGTGAGATATTCTTCTATGAATTTATTTCTCTAGAACTTGCCTTAATTTTCTTCGAGGTTATATTGACACATGCAGGCATGAACATGATTAAGGCCATCTTTGTTATAAGCTACATAAGCCAAATAGCCTGCCTTGTAATTAATTTTTCCCTTTGCGAACCCTTTTGAGCTTTATGTGTTGTTTTTTTTCTCGTTATTGTGAACCCACATTACAAACTTTAAACCTGAAAGGAAAAAATAATGCCTTTACCCAAGCCGTAGAGCTAGTGGAGCATTGTTCATCATTATGATACGTATGGGTGCGCAAGAAATAAGTGTGGGGGTGTCTGGATTTATGGTAGGGCTATGGCTGGTGAAATGGAACATGTTTTCATTATCAACTCGTGAGTTTCATTGTTGATGTAATTTTGAAAAAAAAAAAGAAAAAAAGAGAAAAAAAAAACAAAAAGAAGAAAGAGAAAAAAAGATGGAAAGTGATGGAAGAAATTGCTTTTTAATGTACAAACTGTCCATGTTCGTAATCCCTCCTAAAATTCTAAGGAATGAGTCTGTTTATATGGGATATATACAAGACAGAAGTTGTTGAATGGAGTGATTGGTTTTACATGTCTTATATATTCGAACTTGAGTTGATTCATTTATGCTCCACTAGTTTCGATGGCTTTTGAGCTACATTTCCAAATATTTTCTACCTTGATCCTAAACCCCATTATAACCCTTGAAAAGTCCTTGTGATTTGTGTTTTGTATATGATCCTAGTGGTGGAGAATGAGAAGATACGCAAGCCTATGGTAGATCATTTCCATTGAATTAATTTGAGCGATACACATACACTTTAAATACATGAGAGTCGAGTGTTTATTTCTGTAACGGTCTACATATTCAGTTTACTCCATCTTCGAGTGAAAATACTTGCTAAGTGATTGTGAGTTGTTTAAGAATGTTGTTCATGATATGTTATGAGTTTTGAAGAGTTTGGTTGTTCTTTGTTACAACTTTGATATTTTGGGAAAGTGAGTTTGAGTTTTGCCCTAGATCGAGTAAAGGTTAAGTGTGGGGGAATTTCATGAGAATGCAAATGTCATATTTTTCTCCCTTAATGTTTAATCTTTTATACTTAGTTGGTGCCTAAAGATATTCATTATTCTTATTTTTTGATTTAGGTTGCTATGGAATGCCAAGAAAGAGAATCCTAGCTTAAAAGGGACAAATTCGAGCTAAAATGTAAGTAGCGTTCGAAGGAGCGTTTGAACGGTCTCAAGAGGCATTTGAACGGTTGCATATGCGTTCGAAGGGTACGTCAAATGGATTCACGTCAAATTCAGGTTCGAAATATGCAGAGAGCATTTTTCCCATTCGAAGTGTGTTTGACGCACTGTTCAAACGGTGGTCCGATGCGTTCGAACGGTAGTAAGGGCGTTCGAACGGTTATGCACAGCTATAGATTTTCAGTAACCTATAAAAGCTGGGACTGTTTTGTTTTTTGGGTTGTTGATGTTTTCCATATTATTCTAGATTATTATTTGAGTTGTTTTTATGGCCCTTCGTGGCAAAACTCTGAATCTTGGTCGAAGGAAACAGAAGCCTCATAATTAATAATAAACTGTGAGATATAATTTTTTTTTCATTATTTGATTTATGCTTTGAGTATCAGATGTTCTTTGTGCCTATTTTCATGATTGTCTTGTTTAATCGCTAGGAGGCGTACTAGTTTATTATTCATTGCAATCTACTGCTGGATTAAATATCAAATTCGTAATTGTTTGATTCCTTTAATTTGTGAAGTAAGTAAGATTTAATGATTGCTGGGTCAGGAATTATATATCTTAGGAAGGACGTTCGACTAAATTAAATACAACCGCTTGTGCTTGTGTTGTTTAGTTTCACGATTTTTCTAATTTTTAAGGCTACTATTAGATTAAACCTTGCGTGCTTATCCTAGGTTGTTTAATAGTTAGGGTTAATGAGATCGCTTGATTCTAATTAACTACGACTAAGGAGAGATAGGAAAATAATTTCGACAATGAATATTCAATGTGTGAATTGATATGCTTGCATCGATGATCAGTTGTAAATTCCGATGGGGGATGTTGACTTAGACCAAGGTTTGTTCTTTTGACTGATTTCAATATTTTAATCTAAATTTTTTCGTAGTTGTTTTTATTAAAATAGTTTTCATTATATCCAAAACCCCCCATCAAAGTTCATATAGCATAAAACAAGGCTAAACACTCTCCGTGGGAACAATACTTACTCACACTACTACATATTTGTTTTTGGGGTATCGATTTTATTTTTGGGTGCCCGCGACAACACACCATTGTCAAACACTACTACATATGATTCTGGAATTAGACCTCTGGTTTCTGTGCGAAAGCAATAAAATTTACTTTCCCTAATCTTAGCTAATCAGTCGGGCATGACTTCAATGGTAAAACTCTATGGACTAAGCAATTTAATCTTGAAATGACGAGAGGCCTTCGTTTCATCTCCTATACAGTTACAAAAAAAAAAAAAAAACAACCATTGTCAAACCGTTTGAGTCGTTTACTTTCTTTCAAAGACATCTTCTAACTAGGTGATCACGTTAGGTCAAGATAAAGCACTAAGGATATGTGTAAAAAAAAAATGAAGGACCCCTGAAGCGCTATTATTCCAAGACCGCAAAAGCGCTATTGTTAACATTGTTATTTAAAAAAAAAAAAAGGTGAAAGGGGTTTAGGGTATCAAAAGAAAGATAAGAATACATAGAAAAGTGCTAGTAGACCAAAAATCATTAACAGTGATGACTAGTAGAATGGTAGGTTTGAGCCATTTTCTTTTCTTTCAAATGTAAAAACCCATGCAATGAACCTTAAAGTCCTTTCAAATATGAATTAAATTCCTTAGTCCAAATGAGCTCGCCAAAATACACTCACAGCAAGGAAAGTTGGGAGATGGCGCAAGTAGTATTTAGAAGTTTCTCAATAAAAACCAGGGATCGGGCTAAGAAAAGAGAGAGGGAGAAGAGAGAAAATAAGCACATTCCCAAGGATGCGGTGAAAACCCGAAAGGGCGCCGTAGGTAAAAGAGTAGGGACGTGACAAGATACAAAACTGTCGACCTTGGTGAAAACCTGCAAAGGCACCTTGGTGCAAAATTGATAGAGCTGGAACTGATGAAAACCCTCACAGGTGCCAGTAGCAAAAATAGCAAAAAAAAAAGCGGGATTGGGGCGTATGAGATAATCCGAGGCATGAGCATTCCCAAAAGTCATGAGTATGAAAGTAGTAGTGAGAAAGTTAGAAGGTGTCTCGAAAAGCATTCTCCGGGTTAGCCTAGTTAAGGTTAGAAGAAGTAAAGGTTCCCTTCATAGGACAATAAGTTAGTTAGAGTATTAAACCAAAAGGATTAATTTTTCATTTAACTATTGCTTTCATTTAAACTTTTCTCAAGTTTGCTTCTTGTACTAACCATGCAGGAAAAGCATCTCAAAAGTATGGAAGGCAACAAGTCCACAAGGCAAAAAATATACAATACTGAAAATGAAGTCTGTCTCTCTATACATGCAGGAATCAATGAATCTGGGAGTGAGGGGCAAAGATGTATCGCTTTCCATCATTATCAGAAGAGGAGTCAACTAGGGAGGGATCAATTGGCTCGCCACCCGCAAGAGGAGTACTCAAAGAAGTACCAACCATCAATGATCCAAGTTGGCCCTGCTCGTAGTCTGCACATCTAGCCAGAAGCATATCCCTCTCTTAGGTGAGGGACTCCACAGCCTCTCGCAAAGACTGAATATCCACAATATCATCCTCTGGGGGAGTAGAAACGTTTGGGACACCTCGTAGCCACTTACGTCCCTTCGAAGTACTTAAGGGTGAGCTATCATGTGTCAATCTAGCCGCTGCTAGTTGCATCTCTATAAAAGCTACCTCAGTGTCTTTCGCTCTCAACTGATCTTGCAATAGGCTCATGACATACATTCCAAGTCATTCCATAAAGAGGGACCACAATCCCTCTATGCTCACGGATACAATTTGCTAAGAAGACAAGGGGTAATCAAACAACAAGGTCTCTTAATGACCTCCTCAGCATCAAACTCATAGAAAGTGAATCTGAAGACTCAAGAGTAGTTTAGGATCTCAAATGTAAAGTAGAGGTGGAGATCCTAAGGAAAATGTTTTCCCTTCCCCTATTAAAATGTACTTCGATTAGAAGAGTACATTGAACTCAAAGTTCAATGTATTCTTCTACTTTCAGTAAGTGACATGAATGAATGAATGAACATATGTTTCTCAATCAACGGTAAAGTATTTGCATACAAGGGCATACCCCCTATCTCCAAAAATTCAGCCAAATACATCACGCTTAGTCTCCCTCACAAGAAGGGACACCTCTAAGACATCCATCACATAAAGCTCTTTAAATATCAAACACTAACTCGTGACTTGTGTCCTTGTTTTTCTCTTTTTCTTTATTTTCTTTTCACAGAAACTACACCTTAGAAAGTCATCATTGCTCCTAAGAAATATCAGCATCCACTTAGAGATCCCATTATTACTTGACAAAGAGCTTTACTAATGGCTGCCAACCCTGATGAGACCCCCCCAATTTCATGAGAAGAAGTCAACAATATGAGGACCAACATCGATGAAATGTTCAAGCTCGTCTAGGCCATGGCAATAAAAGATGCTTCTTCGGCCCAGTCATCATCCACAGCCTTCCCTAAATACTCTGAAATTTCCAACCCAAGAATTGTGCTTCAATCTGACTTAATGGGGAAAAGCAAGAAGGACTCCAAAGGGGCCAACATCGAAGAAGAAGAAATTATTATATTGCTCTCACCTGCTGTGAAAAGAGCTCATCTAGACCCTTTTAGTCTAAAAATTCAAGGGCTAGAAGACTCACTGCGAAGCCTCCATGGCCATGACACTTTTGGGCTTGCCTCCTATGATGAGATGTGTTTCTTCTCGGACCATCCAAGACTGGCCAAGTTCAAAATGCCTAATTTCCAGAAGTACGATAGCACTAGCAACCCCATAGCCCACCTTTGCCTCTCTGCTAGGGCGTTAAGTGGTCATGGGAACGATCCAAGGCTCCTCATGTAACTATTCCAATATAGTCTCACTAGGTCCGCCCTGTAATGGTTTGCTCGACTAGATCTGAGGAAGTTCGCAACTTGGATCGAATTGGTTAATGCATTCAAAGCCCAATGTCGTTATAACATAGATCTCACTTCTGACCTGTGGTCTTTGATGACAATGAGTAAGGGAGAGAAAGAAAACTTCAAGAGCTATGCCCTTAGATGGAGAGAAGTAGTAGCATATGTCAATCCCCCTTTGGAAGAGAAAGAGTATGTGCAACAGTTTGTACACACTTTTCAAGGCATATACTATGAAAAGTTCTGCACGAGTATGGGAAAAAATTTCTCTAAGCTTATTATGCAAAGGAAGATAATAGAGAATGGTCTCAAGACGGGAAGGATTATGAATCCTTATGCAAAAACTAGGAAAAGTTCTGCTAACATAGCTAAAAAGGTGGCTACTACAAGGGGGTAATCAAGAAGGAGAGTGAGGTGTCTGCTATCTTGTCCATTTAACCACTCCAATACCATCCATCACTCTAGTCACATCCTATCTTACCCATTCCCACCTTAACCATGCCTGCTCAAGCACCTAACTTTGGTCTTGCTAGGGCACGACCCAGCTTCAATAGGCTAGTCCGACGTATCAATACCTTTGATACCTTAACCTACACCCAGATAGAAGCCTACCATAACCTGCTAAAAAACAATATACTGAAGCCCATATCGGCCCGTCGATTGCCAGACCCGTCCATTGCCAAGCCCTCTACCTCCAACCTTTAACGACGCCCTCACTTGCGAATACCATTCGGGCGGTAAAGAGCATGACACGAAAAGTTGCTTCTCCCTCAAGCACAAAATTCAAGACTTGATAAACAATAAGACCATTGATATACAATCGGCGAACCCTCCTCCTACCCCTCAATGTAACCACAAATCCTCTTCCAAATCGCACTGTTAACTTGATACTAGAGGAAATAGAAGAATAGGATGAAATGGATGAGATCGTGGTCAAGAATTACAATGGGGATTAGGAGATTGATGAAGAGAGTGACTAGGAGGAGGAATTCCGGCCATGCCGAATCTATCTTTATAGTCCCAATGAAGCACATAATTCCTTTGACTAGTTGATTGAAGAGCCTATACTTGTGGAGGAAGGCCCTACCAAAGATATGGTCGTTGACGATTTGGGTGATGAGTTCTTGCACCCTAAGTATGCAGTAGCCGAGCGCCACTTATCAGAGAACCCTTAGCCCACGGCTGAATTCAACTATGAGACATGGGTTAGGGCTTTAAGGAGCCAAAAGCACCGTCAGAGCCATTCGAGGTGGAAGGGGGTGAGCTAGCCAAACTATTTCTCGGAGAAGTTGAGGAGGGAACGGAGGACAATAAGGAAATCAATGAAGCTGACAACTGCACCATCATTGTCAACTCGCCCAAAGCCCTAAAGAAAGCTCATGCCTACCTTGCATGATCCAAAGATCTCAATGATGGATGGAGCATCAAAGATGTTGGCATTATTCTAGCCCAATTGAGAGGGTTCTTTTAGAAAGCGTATAAAAAATGGGTGTTCTCAACCCGCTTTCTTTCTATCCATCTACAATGATACCACCACCCCTAAACCCTAAAGAAAGAAAATCCAAGCTATTTCGAGAGTTTCAAAAGCAAAATCCACCTAAATTCCACGGGGAAGCTAACCCAATCATAGCTGAGCGATGGGTTAAATAGACTCAAAAGGTGTTAGATATCATTGGAACCCATACAGAATTCCAAGTGGAATTTGAAACTTATTGGCTTCAGGGAGAAGCTGACTTTTGGTGGGATTTCGTCAAAGCCAGTCAAAATGTGGCGGGGATGCATTGGGATAAGTTCACTATCATTTTTCATAAGCACTACTTTAGAGATGCGGTCAAAGAAACCAAAATGGAAAAATTCATTTAGCTATAACAGAAGGGAATGATTGTAGCCCAGTATACCACAAAGTTAATTGAATTATCACGGTTTATTTTTTGACTTTATATCGACTGAGGATAGAAAGACTTGGCAATACCTAAAAGGATTGAGACCTGCAATCCTCTCTCAAATTGTAGCATTCCTAGGTCAACAATTTACTGAAGTAGTAGACATGGGCTATGTTGGGAGAACAAGAGATGGATGAGCAACAAAGAACAAACCCAAGGAAAGACCAAGGGAAATGAGGATCTTGGAAAAATTCCAAAGGAACAGGTAGTAATAAAGGCGGAAAAGAACAAACTTGTTATCAATCCTACCCCCAAGGAAACGAAAGAATGACTTTAAGAAGCCAGAGTGGAAATTCCTCAGTCTATTATAACTGTAATCATCCAGGACACATTAAGAAGAATTGCCCTTATCCTATAAACTTTCAACTTAGGAATCAGAATGGTAACAGTCGGCCCCAACAAGTTTAACCTATACAAAATTATCCACCAACACCCTTATCACAACCAAGGCAGTTACCATCACTTAAGTCTAACTCTACCCCAACATCTATAACTCAACCACGTGCAACATCATCTAAACAAGGAGAAGGAAATCAACCTAGGAATAGGGGGCCTCCAAGGATGTTTGCACTACCTGCTTTGGAGAAAAAAGGAGAAGCTTCTAATGCAGTGATTGAAGTTATTATACTTCTTTACAACTCATGGGTAAAAGTTCTGTTTGATTCTGGAGAAACACACTCTTTTATGTCTAGAAAATGCATGGTTAGCTAAGGATTAAAACATGAACTCCTTGATACTACTTTGAATATGAATACACTAGTAGGAGGAAAGGTGGGAACCTAACTAACATGCCAACCTTGCATTTTATGAATCGCTACACATGAGTTTCATGTAGATTTGATATTGCTAGACATGCAAGAGTTGATATAATCCTAGGAATGAACTGGTTGGCCAAATACTATGCTATGATGGATTGCTACCACAAGACAGTAACCACGCGGCATCCGGATGATGTTATAGTAAAGTTCACAGGAGACAAAGGATCAACTCTACTCTATGCACTTTTAAATCATAGGAAAAGATAAAAGGAAGCAGATGGTCATTTGAGTTTTCTAGCACACATTTCTATGGAAGAAGATAGAAAAGAATAAAGGAAAATGATTATACCAATAGTTGATGAATACCTTGACGTATTTCCTGATGAATTGTTAGGTCAACCTCTAGATAGAAAAATTGAGTTTATCATAGAACTCTATCGTGATAGTGCACTAATATCCATAGCACCTTATAAGATGAATTCTGAAGAACTCAAGGAATTGAAAACCTAACTAGATGAGTTACTCAGCAAAGGATTTATTAGGCCAAGCACATCACCTTAGGGAGCACCTGTGCTATTTGTTAATAAGAAAGATGGGACTCTAAGATTGTGCATAGACTATAAACAGTTGAACAAGGTGATAATTAAGAACAAATATCCATTGCCCAGGATAGACGATCTATTTGATCAATCGAAAGGAGCAACACATTTTTCAAAAATTAACCTTAGGTCTAAATACCATTAGTTGAAGGTCAAAGAAACTGACATTCCTAAGGCTGCTTTCCAAACTAAACATGGACATTATGAGTTTTCGGTTATGCCATTTGGATTAGCCAATGCACCTGCAACATTCATGGATTTAATGAATAGAGTATTCAAGGCGTACCTAGATTATTTTGTCATAGTTTTCATACATGATATCTTGATTTACTCAAACAAGGAAGAAGAGCACAATGGGCACTTAAGGACAACATTGCAAATATTACAAAAGCATCGACTATATGATAAGAAGAGCAAATGTGATTTTTGGATAAAGGAAGTCAAATTTCTAGATATGGAATTGCAGTTGATCCATCTAAAGTTAAAGTTGTATCTGAATGGGCAAGAACTAAGTATGTTACTGAAATATGGAGTTTTCTTGGATTGGCTGGTTATCATCGAAGGTTTGTTAAAGGATTCTCAAAGATAGCAGCTCCACTCACTCAATTAACTAGAAAAGGAGTAAAGTTTGAGTGGACTGAAAAGTGTGAACAAGCATTCCAACAATTGAAGAATAAGTTAACAACTGCACCTGTGCTAACCTTGTCAGTGAGTGGTAAGTCATATGTAGTATACACCGATGCATCTTGCAAAGAACTAGGTTGTGTACTCATGCAAAAAGAAAAGTAATGGCATATGGGTCTAGACAACTCAAGAAACATGAAGAGAATTACCCAACACATGACTTGGAAATGGCAGCACTGATATTTGCATTAAAAATTGGGATATGCTATTTGTATGGAGAAATGTTTGACCTTTTCATTGATCACAAAAGTCTGAAGTATATCACCACCCAAAAAGACTTGAACCTCCAACAAAGAAGATGGGTGAAATACATGGAAGACTATGATTTTATTTTGCAATATCACCCAGGAAAAGCAAACATTATGGCAGATGCCTTAAGTAGAAAGAACCAGGTGAACATTAATAGTCTCACAGTGGAAAGGTGGAAAAACCAAGAAGTCTTAGAAGCATTTGATTTGCATGTTGGAATAAGAGATGTGCAAGGATATTTGTATAATTTGACAATTCAACCTACACTATTAGAACAAGTCAAAGAAGCATAAGTCAATAATCCTGAAGTAAAATATATCAAGGAAATGGAGAAGAAGGATGGACTGTCTCATTAGATTGAAGTTTGAAACATAAAGATAGGATCTATGTAGTACAAGACGTCATTTAAAGTTGACTATTCATCCAAGAAATACTAAAATGTATCACGATCTGAAGAGGCAATATTACTAGAATGGGATGAAGAGGGACATTGCTAAGTTTGTAGCAAAATGTCTTACTTGCCAGCAAGTTAAAGTAGAACACCAACATCCAGGAGAATTGCTACAACCACAACCCAATGTAGAATGGAAATGGGAGCACATAACTATGGATTTCATAATAGGGTTGCCTAGAACTTGCAATGGTTATGACATTATTTGGGTAATCGTAGATCGTTTGACCAGGTTTGCACATTTTATCCCTATAAAAATCGAAGATACTATAAGCACCTTTGGTAAGTTATACATAAAGGAGATTGTTAGATTGCATGGAATATCCCAATCTATCATGTCCAACAGGGACTCGCGATTAGTGTTACAATTTTGGAAAATTTTACAGAAAGCTTTGGGAACCTAAATAAAGTTAAGCACTGCATATCACCCTCAAACAGATGGTCAATCAGAATGAGTAATACAGGTGCTAGAAGACATGCTATGGGCATGTATCTTGGATTTTCATAGAAGTTGGAGTGAGAACTTACCTCTAGCAGAATTTGCCTATTACAATAGCTATCAGTCAAGTATTGGAATGGCATCATATGAAGCACTGTATGGTCAACCATGTCGAGCACCAAACTACTGGTTAGAAGCTGGAGAAAGTCAATTCTATGGACTTGATATCATTCACGAAACCACTGACATGATAAGGATAATCTAAGAACGATTGAAAATGGCACAGATTAGACAAAAGAGCTACGTTGACCGTCGAAAGCGACCTTTGGAATTCAAGGAGGGAGATTCGGTATTCTTGAAAGTTATGCCCTGGAAAGGCATAATACGATTCAGGAAAATTGGCACCTAGGTACATCGGTGCCTCAGGATTACCCCAAATCATTATTTTTGGAGCAGTTGCTTACCAATTAGATCTGCCACAAAGAGTGACACAAGCCCATAATGTGTTCCATGTCTCGATACTAAGACAATATGTCCCAGACCCATCACACGTGACCAAATGGCAAGAGATTAGGCTTCGAGATGATATCACTTATGAAGAAAAGTCGATTCAGATAATTGACTATCAAGAGTGAGTTTTATGAAATAAAAAGATACCACTAGTCAAAGTGATAGCACAACACCATGGAATAAAGGAAGCCACCTCAGAAGCCGAAGAAGAAATGAAAATCAACTACCTTGAATTGTTCTAATAAAAGCGAATACAAATTTCGAGGATGAAACTTCTTTTAAGGAGGTTAGACTGTAACACTTTCAAATTTTATCCTTAGTTTAGTCATCAAAAAAAAAAAAAAACATTTGCACGGGTTAAATTTTGGATAGCATAAAGAAATATAATAACAATGATAATATAAAGAAATAAATAATAAAATACAATTAAGTATGTATATAAAACATAGAAGATTAGTGGATTAAAAAGTATTGTGATCAATTTACATATAGGTACACAGCAATCAACCGCAAAAGTAAAAAGAAATTGGGAAATAGTTAGAATGGAAACTAGATTTTAAGGAGAGTAAAGTATACTTACATATCATTAAGCCCTAACTAGCAAAATAATATAATTGCAAGGGTATCTAATCAACTAAACACAAAAAAACTTTAGATAAGTGTCAGGTGGGGAAACCCTTTACACTGCTATAAATAGAGACCACTCGGGCTCTCTTCTGCTCGCACCAAGCTGAATACTCAGCAAAACAGAGCAAAAAGGGGGGTTGTGTTGGAGTGATGTTAGCGTGGGGAATGTCGCGCCCAGATTTTTCGCGCTCAAGAAATACACACACAAACGGAAAAAATACTGTACTCTTTCGTTAAAACTCACCCTCCTAGAAGAATCAGTGCGACTATGTTTGAATTGAAAATAGATTTGAATAAAGGGCTTTTAGAAAAAGTTTTAGAGTCGCCACCTAACTTGATTAAGGTGAGTTAGGTCACTTAAAAACTAAGCATAATCCAAAAACTACACTTAGGGTTTTTTAAAAAAGATTTTTGAAAATACCACCTCAAGAGAGGGTTTTTAAGAAAACAGGTTGTTTGGCAACCTTTGGAAAACATTTAAGCCCTTTTTGAAAATAACTTCATTTTTGGTGTTACGAAAATAATTATCTAAGTTCGGAGGTTGGTTACGTGTAGAGAAGACGCACTAAGCCATCACCCTACCCCGCCCTTTCGGTACTTACATGTCAATCTACCCTAGATTCACCTATGAGAATCTTCAACTAACTAATGTTTAATCCTATCCACTTTAGAAAACAATGTTTAAAAAGACATGATGCATGATATGCAAGTGCAAGAAAAGAGAGTTGAAAAATAGATTTGGAAAGAAATTAATTTGATTTGAAAAGAAAGAGATAGAAGTTTGAATTTGGAAATAAGGTTTTGAAAATTGAAAATAGAGATTTGGAAACAGAAATTTGGAATTAGAATTTTGAAAATAGATTGGAGATTTGGAAAGATTTTGTGGAAATAGAAACTTAAAAAATGTTGTGACCTCACTCATGAGGGTTGCCTACGTATCCTTTTGGAGGAATCAGGTCAGTCATAGTTCGGACAAGAGTCCGATTGAAAATAGAAGAGTTTATTTGGAAAAGAGTTGAAATTGGAATTTGGATTGGAATTGGAAGAGTAGGGAAATTTGGACTTTGATTGGAAGATTTGAAAAGATTGGTTTTGAAAGACTTGGTTTTAGGAAACCTAGACTTAGGAACTTAGAAAGGAAAGATTGGATTTGACTTGGAAATATTTTAGAAAAGAATTGACTTGAATATTGGACTTGGAAGATTAGGAAACTTGGAATTAGGAAAAATGTTGATTTAGGAAAATTTCAACTTAGGAAAATTTTAGGTTTAGGGAAGTTTTCACATTAGGAAAGTTTTGGAATTAGGAAAGTTTTCAACTTAGGAAAGTTTTGAACTAAGAAAGTTTTATTTTAAGAAAGGTTTTGAAATAGGAAAGTGTTGAATTTAGAAATGTTTTGAATTAGGAAAAATTCAGTTTAAGAAAGGTTTAGAATTTAGAAAGTTTCAACTTAAGAAAGTTTTGAATTTGGAAAGTTTAGAATTTTAGAAAGATTTTAAATTAGGAAAGATTTGAATTTAGAAAGCTTTAGAATTTTTGAAAGATTCAAAGTTTGAGTTTTAGAAAGATTTGAAAATCTAGATTTGGGAGTTAAAGTTTAGAAAGGATGTGGAATTAAGAAAGGTTGGAATGAGGAAAGGTTTAGACTGAGAAAAATTTGAAGTTTAGGAAAGTTTAGAACTTAAAAAATTTTGGAGTTTGAAAGTTTCGAATTTAGAAAGTTTAGGATTTAGCAAGTTTTAAAGTTTGAATTTTAGAAAATCTTGAGATTAGGAAAGGTTTGAGTTTATGAAAGATTTGAAAACTTAGATTTGGAAAGTTAAGATTTGAAAAGAGGTAGAATTAGGAAAGATTTGAAAATTAAATTTTAGAATTCAGGAAAGATTTTTATGTTCAAGTTTTGGAAACTTAAGATTTAGGAAAGTAGAAGATTAGGAAGGAGTTGAATTAGGAAAGATTTGGATTAGGAAGGGATTAGATTTTGTTTCTAAAAGAGAAAATTTGATTTTGTTTCCAAAAATGGAGGATTGGATCTAGTTTCCTAAACGGGAGATTGGATTTGGTTTTCTAGAGGGAAGATTTGATTTGACAAGGATTTAGAAAAGGAAGTTTTAGAAACCCTAGATTTGGAAGTGTATAGTTTTGACGTTGAAAATAGGTTTTGGAAATATGTATAGTTTTGATGCAGAAAAGAAGAGATTTTGGAAACCTAGATTTTAAGGTAAGTTTGAAAACCATGTTTTTGAAAAGAAAATTTGGGTCTCCTAATCGTGGTTCTAGGGCTTGACTTAGGCTCTAAGGAAAGCGATTTTTGGAAATTGTGTTTCTGGGAAACAAGTTTTTGGAAGGAAATCCTAGAGAGGAGTTTCTAGAAGATGAGTTTTAAAAAGAGAGCTTTTGGAAAGAGATTTTGGAAGAAGCTTTTTGGAAAGAGTTTTTAGGAAAGTGAATTTTAAGGAAGGCGTTTTCTAGGAAGGAAACCTAGGGAGTGTTTTGGAAAGAAATTTAAAAATAGATTTTTGAAGAGAGCTTTTGAAAACAATTTTGGGAGAAAGAGTTTTTGTAAAGCATGTTGAAAGAGAGACTTTTAAAAATAGAGTTTTTTGAAAAGTATGAAAACGTCTCACTTTGCAAAAACGATTCTATCCATAAGAAGGTTAGAACCACTTTAAGAAAGTGGTTTTGAAAACAACAAGGAGTTGAAAATATGGATCATGTTGGTCACTTTAAATATAGCACTTTCCTAAAGCAACCCTAGCCATGGAAAGGCTAGAATCACCCTAGGATTGTGATTTTGAAAACAAGTTTTGAAAAAGAAGATTTTGATACAATTTTGAAAACAAGTTTGAAAACGATTTTGAAAACAACTTTGAGAATGACTTTTAGAAGAATGTAAGAATCATGATATGCACAATGCAAATTTGGGGTTGTGAACATACAAGGTAAAGGCTTCACCACATAATCAAGGGGGTCAAACCCACGTGGTCTCCAGTTAGACTAAAAGAAAGTCCCCGACACGATGATCCTCCAATAGTCTAATCCTACACATGGACCAGGAGTCCCCTTATTTTAAGCATACAAAGAAAAGGGGGGGGAAAGAGATGGGGGATTAAAATAGAGAAAACCCAAGTGGGTTAGGAGAGAGAAGAGAGAGGGGGGAAGTGCAGAAATTTAAATAAGAAGCCTACCTTGTCTCTTCTTTATTTTGCTTAGCTTTGTGCGCTTTGCTTTGCTTATCTTGCTTCAATCTTTACTTCAATCTTCAAAAGTTCGTCTTCAATCTTCAAACTTTCAGATTGCAGCCCTTCAAGTCTTCAAAGGAGGGTTGGAGGCTAGTGTATAAGTGTATGAGAGTGTATAGGAGTGTATAGGTGGCTAGGGTTTAGCTAGGGTTCGGAAAACTTAGAGAAGCTAGGGTTTTGAGAGTGTACGAGCTCTGTATATCGAGAATTAGGGTTTTTAGATTGAGTTTGCAGACCTCTTTCATGCTGGAAGAGGCTCTGTATTTATAGAGATGGGATAGACCTAGCGCCTGTTGCAGTGGCACCAGGCCAAAATTCCTCTTGGCACCACTAGGAGTGGTGCCAGCCAGTTAGAAAAGTTTTAAGGTCGGCAAGCAACGTATCTTTGGAAGATTTGGATTCTTGCATTAGTGACTACCATACAATTTTTAGCCTGGCTTCACTAGGAGTGACTCTAGAAAGTCCGAGGATGAATTGAAGAGGCCGGGAATGACCTGGAGAGCCGAAAAAGGGCAGAAATACTTAGAATAGTGTCCCGGAGGTATTAGACTTGAAAAATGAGGACAATATGTGTTGGAAAGGTTAACTAGGTCGTTAGGGGCAAAACAGTCAACCAGGACGGAAAGCTGCCGAGATGGACCTGGAATGTCCCGGAAGAAGACTCGAAATTTGGAAACATTATTTAGAATGTTCCCAAAGGTTGCCGGTTTGATACCCAGAGCCGGTGTGGTTGGAAAAGGCGACCGGCCTACTAGGGGCAAAACAGTCATTTTGCATCGAGTTTGCCGAAATGACTCAGAATGATCCGGAAAGATAAAGAAAGGTTGAGAATACTATAGGAAGCATTCTCAGGAGGTTGCTGATTTGATTCCCAGGGTTAGTATGGTTCCCGGGGCACTCGGATGCCTAGGGGCAAGATGGTCATCTTGACCGAAAAGCCTCAGAATTGACCTGAAACTGACTGGAGGGCACCTGATCATGCCGCATCATCTCTAGGATGATCTTAGGAGGGTGGACTTACTGTTTTGAGGGCTTAGGTGTGCTATCGAGAAACGTGCCGAAAAATGGCCCTAAGAGCAGTTTGGTCATTTTTCACTGAAGTGGGCTAGCAGGCACTGGTGTTGACCTGGGTTTTGAGTGTTTCCGCCATTTTGACGGTGGTCGCATGATACAGGGGTTTGTTGGCAATTCCCTATATTGACCTGTTTGCGAGTATTTTCACTACTATAACGGTTGCGATGTTTGCGAGTATTTCTACTACTCTGACGGTTCGCGATCATTCCTGAGACTGCCTGATCTCAGGAAGCTGCTAAAGGAACTTAGCGCCTGAGAATCAACTTTCTCGAAACGCGTGCCTAAACGAACGTTTCTGCATTGGCGAGCTAGCAGGCGCCAAAGGTGGACCGTTCTACCATCTAGGGGACTTGGGGTCTCGTTCCGGTCGACAGGTTTAAAGGGACTTACCGTTTCGAAGAGATTTTCTTCGAAAAAAGTATCGGACTGTCTCAAGGAATCAACTGTCTCAAAAGAGGGATTGGAATTGAAATTAGACTTGGAAAGGGGACTTACCGTCTTTAGAAAGACGCACCTGTTAGAATTGGAAAGGGGACTTATCGTTTTTCGAAAGACATGCTTGATTTGGAATTGGAAAGGAAACTTATCGTCTTCGGAAAGACGTGCCTGATTTGGAATTGGAAAGGGAACTTATCGTCTTTGGAAAGACATGCCTAATTTGGAATTAGACCAAACAATGCCCCCAAGGGCATTTTGGTCCTTTTGCCTCTATTTGGGCCCGGTGAGGCCTGCGAAGCGATGAATTGACGGGATTAGACTTAGAAAGTTAATTTGGATTGAAATATGTCCACAATGACTTGAACACAAGTCTAGACGGAATGGAGACTGCCGAGTGGTCAAAAATGGGGTGCTTACAAGGAATTGTTGGGAAAAGAGGGAGAGTGGGGATATAGGGGAAAGAAGGATAGCTTTCGGTAAAGGCAAGAGAGGCTACTAAATTCAAACGAAGTGAGGTATTTCTCTTGCTAATTACTTTATTATACTTCCCACACATCTGCACACTACGAAACTATTGGAATAAAATTCTCACAGTGCCTAGCTTCATTGATTTTGTAAAGCCTTTAGAGATTCAAAACCCACTTGTATATATGTTAATCAAGTGTTATAGGATGATCTCTGAGAAGGTATGGAAGAAGATTAGAGGGGTTTTGCAAGCTGGTAGCCTAATTGTAGACTAGTAACTCACACACTTTCTTCATATATGATCACGTACGTTAATTCCTTAACATAAATTGACCTGGTTATAACATATTAGAATGATGTTAAATGAGCTTAAAATAGTCTGGGTAATAAAATACTGATGAAAAAATAAATAAAGAAAAGAATTGCAGGTTGCTGCGTAATATCGGGTAAGAGCGGTGAGTTTTATAGCCTATGTCGAAGATCTAAATGAGGTCTGATTGACCTTCCAAAATGACCATGTGAGAGTATTCAAAAATATCTTTAGGTTAGGCACAAATTTCATCTCAACCAGTAAAGAAACAACGAAGAAAATAGAGTGTAAAGATAAAGAAGAAAACTGGTGCAAACTGGTGAAAACCAGTCAGCGACAGTAATGTTTTGGCTCTCTTTTGAGGGTCAAAACCTATTTCGATGAAGGAACTGAAACCTCTAGAGTGTAACACTCAAAAAATAGATCATTTTAGGCACAAATTTTGCCTCATTTGGTTAAGTATTGGCTAAGAAAATAGAGTTTAGAGATTGGATAAATTCTTGTGCAAATTCACTAGAAAATGCCACTTCCAGAGGTTTTTTGAGGGCTCAAAACTCAACGAAATTAGTTTCAAACCCATGGATAGATCAAGCACGAAGAGAAATTCAATTTCAATATAAATTTTGGAAGAAACCATTGAGAAATGATTGAGTTATCAGTGTTTATTAATTGGGTAGCAAAACATGGTATGTATACTTCAGACGCTTGGTTCTGGTTTGTTTCAGCTTGTACGTTAGTTTGTGTAGAATATCATCAAAAAAATTTTAATCTAATTTAATCACCATAACTGTTTTGTTTTTATTTTATAAGTATTAACCCAATAGGGATTCCTAAAAAGACCGAACAACACGAATAAATTCCTAAGACCTATTAGAGACTATAGGAAATATTATGTTTAGGCCATAAAAAAAGTATTAATATTACTCGCGGATTATTGTTGATACTATGATTTTATTATGATAGAATTACACAAACTACATGATCGGTAGGAGGACATATAGGTAGGGAGTAATTATCCTATTTCTACAATTTGCTATTTTCATCTTTACTAATAATTTCAAAAAGCTTACTACACACGTATTGGTTATTATTTATTTGCATGAATAATTTTTTTTTATCTAAACTTGCGAGAGCTCGACTGGTTATATGATATAAATTAAAAATAAAGTAATTGGTTGGTTGACAGATGCCCTTGTGTGGCAACAGTTAGTTACTGGATGCCCTTGTGTGGTTATACAATCTAAAATAAAAATAACATAATTCGTTGGTTGATAGATGCCCTTGTGTAGCAACAGTTAGTTAATGGATGCCCTTGTGTGGCACTAGTTGGTTTATGGATGCCCTTGCATGGCAATGGTTAGATCACAGAAGCCCTTGTGTGACAATGATTATAAAGGAAAGCCCTTGTGTGGTAATGGTTATAAAGGAAAACCCATTTGCGGCAATGATCAAATGTCCTTGTGTGGTAACAAGAAATATATTGAATAACTATGGTGAGATAATTATCATTTGTATCTTATAACATTTTCAGGGTATATATTTGTATAATTTTTTAACTCTATTATTATGATTACCAAAACTTGAGAAGTAGAAAATTGTTATTAGTATTTATTTATTTTCTTTCAATTGCTTATCTAAACTGTAAACCTATTGTGTCTTGGGATTTTATTCTACTATTGGTCTTCATAACTCGCACTCTTTTTATGGGTAACATTTTAGATGAAAGAATGTCAGATGCTACAGGAGCAACAAGGCAAGATAGGAAGACTTGAGTTAGAGCATGCAATTATTATACTTCTCTCAATTGCAATGTAAATAAATTTTTAGGTTATTAATAAAACAGTACTCTTATTAATAGAGATGTAGTACTCTTATTAATAGAGATGTTCGATGTGTAATGATTAGTCGTCCTACTATTATTATTGCAGCGTCACGCCTTGATTTATCCAGGGCACAAAAATTTGGGTTGTGACACCCATGAGGGTTGTCTACGTATCCCTTTATTAGGAATCAAGCCAGTCGTAGTTCAAACTTGGGGTTCGATTGAAAATAAACACTTTGAGGTCTTTAGAAAGTTTAACTCGAAAAATGTTTAATTTGAACTTTGATTGAAAGATTGAAAATTGAATTTTGATTTGAAATTGACTTTGAAGTAGAACTTGGACTTAGTTTGGAAAGTTTGAATTGGGTTTGAAAACTATCTTGATATAGACTTAAAACTTAAAAAAGAGTTGAAGTTTCTTAACTTAAGGTTAGGAGTTGAACTAGGGCTTTAACATCCTAGGGTTTAGATAACCTAGGGTTTTAACATGCAATTGAAACAGAAATGTATGATTTTAGAAAGTTCTATTTTAAGAAAGTTTTGAATTAGGAAAGTTCCAAATTAGGAAAATTCTATTTTATGAAAGTTTTATTAGGAAAATTTTTATTTAGAAAAGGTTAGAATTAAAAAAATTGAGTTTGAAAATGTTTGACCTAGGTTTGAGGCAACTTGGGATTTAAGCAATCTTAGGACCTAGAGTTTATGCAATGCATTTGAATGAGAAAGTTTAAATTTCAATTGAAAAATGAAAGTTTTGTTTTTGGAAATTTTGCAAAGGGAAGGCTTTGAAATTAGGAATGAATGATATTAGGAAAAATTGAAATTAGGAAAGATTTGATTTCTATTTCCTAAATTAGAATATTAGATTTTATTTCCAAACACAGAATATTTGATTTGGTCTCCTATTTGGACAAGATTTGATTTGACTTGAAATTAGAAAGCTTTAGTTTTGGAAATATATGATTTTGTGTGACTTTTGAATTAGGAATTCCATGATTTCATGTAGAAAATGGTTTTGGAAATCTATGATTTAATGCAAATAGAAAGCTATGATTTTATGTAAGAAACCTAGGGTTTCTTAAATATGGACTCTAGGGTTTTGACTTGGATTTCAAAACTCAAAGTTTTGGAAAGTAAATCTTTGAGATGAATTTTTAGAAAGTAAATTTGCAAAAACAATTTTAGAAAGGTTGAATATAGACTTTTAAAATCTCTTAAATATCTCACTTTTTAAAAACGATTCTAATTATTAGAAGACTAGAACTATTCTAGGGTTGTGATTTTGAAAATAATAAGGGTTTGAAACCCTAATATAGACCTTGATGATCTCATTGAATGTAATACTTTCCTAAAACAACCCCAATCATGAAATGATTAGAATCATTTTAGGGTTGTGATTTTGAAAACAAGTAGGGTATGAAACCCTAATATTGACCACAATAGTCTCATTGAATATAAAACTTTCCTAAAAAAACTTAATCATGGAATGGTTAGAATCATATTAGAGATGTGGACTTGAAAACAACTTTGAAAATAATTTTTTTGGGATGCAAGTTTTGAAGGAAGCTTTTGAATATGATATTGAATGCAATGTATGAACACAACAACCATGATGCAATTGGGACATGAATGTACAAGGCTAGCCTTTACCACATAATCAAGAGAGTCGTACCCTCACCATCTTAGGTTGAACTCGAAGAAAATTCCCGACACGGTGACTTCCTCCAAGGCCTTCCTAGGCATGAACTAGGAGATCCCTTGCTTTAAGCATACAAGAAGAAGAGGATTAAAAAAAGACAATAGTCTAAGTGGACTAGGAGGGAGAAGAGAGAGAGGGCGATTTCATAAAAGTAAATAGAACACTACCTTGTCCTCTTATTAGGTTGAATGCTTCAATGGAGGACTTGCTTGAACTTTGAGATGATCTTTAAGAGCTTTCAAGAGCTGGACTTGACCTTCAATTGAGCTTGAAGGCTAGGGTTTGAAGTTTATAGATTACGGTTTGAGTGTAGGAGGCTAGAACTTGAGAAAGCCTTGAGAGAATTAGGGTTTTTGAGGTAACTCGAAGTCTATTTTCAAAGAGGCGAAGTTTTTAGCGATTTTTTAGATCTGGAATACACCGAGGGTGGCCTGTATTTATAGGCAGCCAAAATTTGACTTTGGCACTTATTGCAGTGGGGCCATGCCAAATTTTGGCTTGGCACCACTAGTAGTGGCGCCAACCTATTAAGAAGGTTGTTAAGTCAGCAAGAAATAGATCTTTGACTCTTGGGATGCAAGGAAGAAGATTTGGGCGCTTGTCCTAGTGACTACTATGTAATTTTTGGCCTGGCTTCACTAAGAGTGACTTCGAAAAGTCATAGAATGGCCTGGAAGGTTCTAAGTAGCTAGACTTGGCTGGGAATGGACAGGAACCCTTAAAGGAGTGCCTTGGGGGTAACCGGGTTGATAACTAGAGCTGGTGCGATTAAAAAGGGTGACCGGCCTACTAAGGACAAAACAGTCATTTGATTCGGGGAACACCAGGATTGATTCGGGGTTAACCGTGAAAAGATTCGAAGGTTGGAAACATATTTGAGAGTGCCCCAGGGGATTTTCGGTCTAACAAATAGAGTTGGTGTGGGTGGAAAAGGCAATCGACCCACTAGGGGCAAAATGGTCATTTCACACGAAGTTTACCGGAATGGAATCGGAATGGCCCGAAAAGGTATCGAAAGGTTGGGAATACTATTAGAAGCATCCTCAAGAGATAGCCGGTTTGATACCTAAAGCCAGTGTGGTTCTCGAAGGCGATTAGATGTCTACGGGCAAAATGGTTATTTTGACCGAATGCTCTTAGAATCGATCCAAAAGCAACTGAAAGGCACTAGAACATGCTATATTATCTCTTGAACAATCCTGGAAAGGTGTGTTAGGTACTTTCTCGTGAAGTAAAATGGTCATTTCACACGAAGTTTACCGGAATGGAATCGGAATGGTCCGAAAAAGTATCGAAAGGTTGGGAATACTGTTAGAAGCATCCTCAAGAGATAGTCAGTTTGATACCTAAAGCCAGTGTGGTTCTCGAAGGCGATTAGATGCCTACAGGCAAAATGTTTATTTTGACCAAATGCTTTTAGAATCAATCCAGAAGCAACTAGAAGGCATTAGAACATGCTATATTATCTCTTGGACAATCCTGGAAGGGTGTGTTAGGTACTTTCTCGTGAAGCGTGTCAATGGGGCCTGCTGGGGCATTTTGATCATTTTTTACCAGAATAGGCTAGCAGGCACTGGTGTTGACTTGGGTTTTGAGTGTTTTCATCACTATGACGATGTGTGATGAGTTGGTTTCCAGAGGTATCCCATCCTTCGGTAAACGTGCCACTGCCAAGAGGCGTATTCGGTCCCGTGACATGGGGGTTTGTTGGCATTTCTGATGTCGACCTGTTTGCGAGTGTTTCCATCACTCTGACGGTTGCAATGTTTGTGAGTGTTTTTGTCACTCTGACAGAATACGTTCATTCTGGAGATTACGTGATCTTAGGAAGCTACTGGATGGACTTATTGCCTCGGAGCCGTAGGTACTTTCCCGATCGACATGCTGAATAGCGAACATTTTACATTGACGGGCTAGCAGGCGCTAGAAATGAACCGCTCTACCATCTCGAGGACGTGCGTTCCATCCCCGTCAATGGGCATAAAGGCACTTATCATTCTAAGGGGTTTTATGCTTTCATGGTAAACGTGTCGTGCTAGATAGACTTACTATCTAAGGGATCATTTTTCTTAAAAGACGTGACAGATTGAGTTTGACTGGCCTGGACTGAAATTAGAACTAGAATTGAGGTTGAAATATAGACTAACTGTCTTTAAGAAGACGTGCCAATTAGAATTGGATCAAGCAATAACTCAAAGGCATTTTGATTATTTTGTCCCCATTAGACCTAGTGGGCCCGCGTAGCGGTTGATTAAATAGATGAGTCTAGAAAACTAGTTTGGGGTTGAATGTGTCTCTGTAGGTCTGAATGTGAGTCCGGTTAAGCCGGAGATTGCAGAGTGGACAAAAATACGGTGCTTACAACTGCCCCTTTTTTTCTGTCTTTGCTTGTCGAAGGCAAAAAATTATGAAATAAGGGTCCCATGTTGATCGCGAGGCGATCGGAGGGATTGGAGTTGAAAGGTTTTGAAGACGGGAGCTTGAAAGTTGCAGATTGGACCAAGCGGGCATTTAAAATCGAATTGTGGCGGACAAAAAAGCAAAACTATCCGAAATTGGACTGTGGCGCCACTAGGAGTAGCACTAGGCTTAAAATAGCAGTGGCGCCAAGCCTGAGGATTAAAACTAGACAGACCCTCATTTAGGGCGTACAGGTTTGTAAAGATTTTTGGGTGTTGAAAGCTTTTTTTGAGGCTTTTACGAGGAACCCATGGGCATTGAAAGAGTGAGTTTGGGGGATGCTGGAGAGTTGCCGAAAGTGATCACTCTTCTCGGAATTGTCGTTGGAAAAGAAGATTTTTCCAGAGAATTCCAAGAGGTGAGTTTTTTATTTTTTGTTGATCTTGATATGTAGAACTCTATTTGAGTCATGTGGATAGTCAAAATTCATGTTTTGATGTGTTATGAACACTCTTGTGGTGTTGTTTCTATGTTTTGATGCTTGCTTGATTAAGTTTGGGTAATTTTACATGTTTACTCTCAAGGGTTTCCTGACAGGGATTGAGAATTTGCTCCTACAACTTTGCTTTTTCTTGCCAAAATTTTGCACCGTGTACCTTCAAAAAATATTTTGAATAATTGTGGGAAGTTTCATGATTTTTTGAAAACTCTTTGAATTTTTTTTCAAAAAACAGGAAAAATACTTTTAAAAATATGAAAAATTAAAAAAATGATTGAATTGTTTGTGTTATGTACTTAGAAAAATACAAGAATATTTTAGAATATATTTGAAGTATTTTTTTTTTAAATTTTGAAAACCCTTTAATTTTTAATAAACAAAAACGTTTGTTGAAAAATTCAAAAATTTTAAGAATGTGCACAAATTGCTTTATGTTCATCCGTGCTATGTGATTGTGGGGTCGTAGGGTGCACGGTTTGTATTCTGTTGTAGAGTTTTGGGCGTTGTATGGATCATTTACAAACGAGACGCTGCCAACATGTTTTGAAATGAGAAAAAAAAGTTTAGGAATTTTTGAAATAAAATCTTTTTGAAGAAAAAAGAGATAAAACTTCTGAGGATAGGGCCTTTTGGCAGAGAAGACCCCGAGAAACTCAGTGGGACTTGGAATAAAACTTTTTGAAGGAAAAGTTTAGAAAACTTTGAAACTTGATTTGGAATAAAACATTTTTTGAAGGAAAAGCTCATAATACCTTTGAAATGAATTTTGAATAAAAATTTTGAGAGAAAAGTTTAAAGAAACCTAGAAATTGATAAAACTTTCTAAGGAAAAGTTTAGAAAACCTTTAAGAATGGATTTTGAATAAAACTTTAAAATTTGATTTCGAAGTTAACTTTGGATTTTGTTTTTGAAATAGACTTTTAAAATGAGGAGTTTAGCAAACCTGAAAGCTGAGGAATATGATAGAATAGACTCTGCTAGGGTAAGGGAACGAGATTCACGTCGTTCTTTCCTTTTTGGCCTTTTCTTTTTTTTTTTGTACCTCTCTTCCTTTTAAGCTATATATATCGTATATTGATGCCTTTACTTTGATTTGATTTTTAAGATGGCAGATACTGGTGATGGTGGCTCTAAGCAAAGATGCCGATCTGGAAAAGGAGCTCGCATTGATTCTGGCGGCAGTTCTAGTCGCTCCAAGGGTGTCCGCAAGTCAGCTAGTAGGGCTTCTTTAGGTAGGAGTGGGAGTGAGAGCATGTATCCGGTCGATCATTCTCCTCCAGTAAAGTCAGTTTTTTAGGAAGAGGTAGATGCAGAGGATGAGGCATTGGGCCTTGGAGATCTTACGTCCAATTATGGGAGGGCTTCTACTAGGAAAAGGCAGACAGATGCGGACTTAGGGGATTATGAGAGGCTTCTTCATGCTTGTTGGAGGAGGAAACATTTGGGGCCTCTTGGACTGAGATATCTGGAGACTAGAATGCTTGATGCTTGGTTGTTGAGTTCCACTTTTGCCCGGCATGATAAGATTTATTGTTGACATATCTTCTAAGGGGTTTTGCTTCTTTGATGTTGAACGTCTTGAGTTGATTTATGGAGGGAGTGAGGCCTCTTTTTGAAAAGTTTGAGGTATCTGGAAGGTCAAACATCTTTAGCTTGTTTGTTTTGAATAGGTCAACTAGTTTGGAAACGAGGTGTAGGGTACGTTGTTGCCCTTGTTTTCATGGTTTGAAAAAGGTTTATTAGGAGGTCAAGGGTGGGCTGGTTGGATGCTTATGGACAATGGGATGCTCTGGATAGTTGAACGCTCCGGATAGTTTAATGTTTTGGATGGCTGGATATTGGACTTCTTGGGCTATGACATTAGGATGTTGGGCTTGAGGACAACCTGGGTCTTGAGAAAGCTTTGGACGATGCCCCTTAAACTTGTACCTATCTCAGTATTTTGTTAGCATTATCAAGATGTAACAGACTAATCTTAATAAATGACATATAATATTCATGCTAATTGCTTTGCTATGTTGAGTTTAAAAATTTGTTACCAATGCAGGTTTTCCACAAGTTGGCATCTCTTGATCCATTGTTGAAGTGTGAGCTTTTGTTGTTTTGCTAAGGCCGTCTTGTTGGTGCTAATTGGACTGCTGATCAGGAGAATTGATTATTTTCTTCTTCTTCTTCTTTTTTATTTAAACCATTTCTGCTATCTGTACCCTTGCAAGTTTTCACGGATGCCGATTCTATCATTTTTGTACGTTAGTGCCCATTTTTAGTTTTCACTATATCAGTAGTTTTGCATCTCACCATAACCCTAATCTTTTACCCATAGCGCCCTAAAAGGTTTTCACTTTGTCCTCAGGCCATAATTTTTCTTTTGATTTCTCTCGCTGATGCCGATGAAGATGACTCTTTGCTCAATGAGAACAGAAATGTTGAGTGCTTAGGTTTGAAAACATGATTGATGATGTAAGTTGTTGCTAACTGAAGTTGCTGCTGCTTTTCTTAGAGATTGTTGATGTTGCTTTTATGATAAAAGGTGTCTTCTCAAAACCCGCTCTACTGGATATCACACTTCCTAGTATAATTGTCTTCCTTTGAAGAGCAATGACAATAATGACCAATCTAAAAGGTCCTTATTTTTGGACTACAATGTGGGCTAGGTTATGGGATATTTTGAAAGGAAAGGATAAAGGCTCAAAATATTTTACTTTTTACTTGGCTTTTTAAGATCTATGATCACCTTTGATAGCTCGACTCTCCTTTTCGCTCTCTTTTGTTGTTGCTCACTTTCTATTCCCCACCCCTTTTTTTCAATGATCCTAGATCTATTACTTTTGCACCGTGATGCTCTTATAGATTTTCACCAGGTTAACAACTTTTGTATCTTGCCATGCCTCCACCTTTTTACCTACAGTGTCTTTTCTAGTTTTCACTGTGTCCTCGAGGTCATACTATTTATGATTATTTTTTACCATTCCTATGAAGGTCAATATTCTTTCTACTGTAACATTAAAGAGTTTGAGATTTTCCTCTTCTTTTTTTTTTGCTTTCTCTCTAAGGCACTCCTTAAACCTATATCCACTCTTTATTTCCCTTTTCCTATTTACTCTGTCTCGATCCATTGTGGGCAATGATCACTAGGTTAGATTTTTCGAAGGAAAGTAATAGGCACAACTAGGTTTTGCAAGGGGATGCTTTTAACTGTATGATAGAGGAATTGAGGGCCTCTCTTTATTTTAGTCATTGCTATCACCACTCTGTCAAAATTTTTTATTACACATAGTAATGCTTTACCTAACCTAAGTTGATAAGTGCTGCAAATATTTCTTCTTCTGCCTTTGCTAGGATCAATGTTCTTCCTTGAACTGGCGGGGCTTGACTTTTCCATTAAAGGATCTGACGATGCATCTTTGATAGCATGGGGTATGGTAAATGGCTGGCATTCTCTTTTCATCTGGGAAGCAAAGTTGTTCATGTTGGTCTTTTGATTCAGTCTGCTTCAGTGAGTTGAATTTATACTTCGACTAGTAGAACTACCTTAGTGCCTTGCACCAAGGAGAATGGTGATGCCCCAGTTAAGATTCTAACTGAGATTCTATATGCCCTCAGTTCAAAGAGTAGCTGCTTGTGTTAATCCTTATGGTTGTCATTTTTCTTGCAAGGGATTCTCTGGATGTTTTTTGTTTTACTGCTTTGATGACTCTGCTTGTTTATGGATAGTAGGCTACCAAGTTATGGGGATTGATCTAGAAAGTTTGGCAAAACTTTGCCGTCGTGGTTGAGGTTGCTTATATTATCTATTGTTATAGACTCAAGGAGGCCGAATCTATAGAGGACCTCTGGAAGTCTTTAGGGTAAAAAGATATCATATGCATGAGAATGCAGTTACTTGAGTTACTTTGGAACTCTTGTCTTGAGATGAAACATTGAATGTATGTATATGTATGCAAGAGTATAGGGAGAAAGAGTGCAATAGTAAAGTAAATATGCATGCATAAACATTACACAAGCATTATAATAGCAAGAATAGACAAAAATAAAGAAAAGTAAAGCGATTGCCTTTTCCTCCATGGTTTTGAAATTGATGTGTGTGTCTTAAATCTGATAGAGGTTTGGCTATGCATATGTTTCTACATGAATATGAAGTTGAGTATTTACTAATGCTTCCTAAGAAGACTCTGTTTCCGGATCTTCAAACCTAGGCCCACTCCCCAAAGTAGTGCTATTATCGGTTGGTGATCCGAGGGGGGGAACCGTCAAAAGACCGTAGGCTAAGATACTGACACAGCATCTACCCATAACCATCATATCATTCCCTCTTCTAACTAGAAGGGACATAATCAGGTAGAGAATGTAAATATGCAAATGCGAGTACACGTGCAGTATATGCGTGAAGTTTTTTTGAAAAATTGAGGAAAGGGCCCAATAACTCCCATTCATCATATCCATTCCATCTTGTCATTTATGGCAATTTATATGGACAATAAAGTAATATGAAAATGGTTCATCTAAACAATAAAATGTAAAAAGTCAGTACCTTGATGACAAACTTAATGCAAGATAGAATGATTGAATGTGAATTGAATGCAAGCGATAACATTTTTTGAAAACAACTTTGAAAATTTTGATTTTAAAAATTTTGAAGTGGATAGGATTGCACAAGTTAATCGAAGATCTTAGGTGAGTGAAGAGTGAAGAGACATGACAATGGCATAACCTTCTAAGCATCTCCAGTGAAGTCACTAGCTGTCATGCCCTGATTTTTCGTACTTGAGAATATGAGGGAAACACATGGTACTCTCTCATTAGAACTCATTCTGCTAGAATGACAAATGCGATTAGGTTTGAATTAGAAATTGATTTGAATAAGGGCTTTTGGAAAAAGGTTCGGAGTCACCACCTAACTTTTTTAAGGTGAGTTAGGTTACCTAAAACTAAGTGCGATCCGAAGATCAAACTTAAGATTTTTGAAAAGGTTTTAGAACAACTTCCTCAAGAGATGGTTTTTTTGGGAGAAAATAGGTTATTTGGTAACCTTTGGAAAGATTTAAGCCTTTTTTGAAAATAACTCTATTTTGGTCTTTCAAAAATAGTGATTCTAGGTTCGGAGATTAGTTACGTAAGGGGAAGATACACCAGGCTATCACCCTATTCCACCCTTGTGGTACCTACATGTCTATTCACCCTAGGTTCACTCATTTAGAATCTCTGATCATCTAATGTCCAATTATATCCACTTTAAGAATTTTAGAAAGAGGTTTATGTAATCACTTTAGGGATAATGCGATGCATGATATGCAAGTGCATAAAAAGAATTTGGAAAAATATTTTGAAAAAGGGAATTGAAATTTTGAAAAAGGTTATGACCACACTCATGAGGGTTGCCTACGTATCCCTTTATTAGAAATCAGGTTAGTCATAGTTCGGACTTAAGATCTAATTAAAAATAGGCACTTTGGGGTCTTTGGAAAGTTTGACTTGAAAAAGGGTTTAATTTGAACTTTGATTGGAAGATTAGAAATTGAACTTTAATTTGAAATTGACATTGAAGTAGAACTTAAATTTATTTTGAAAAGTTTGAATTGAGCTTTAAAATCATCTTGACTTGAATTGGGGTTTGAAACCCATCTTAATTTAGACTTAAGAATTAGAAAAGAGTTAACGTTTCCTAACTTAGGGTTAGGTGTTGAACTAGGGCTTTGGCATTCTAAGATTTAGATAACCTAGGATTTAAACGTGCAATTGAAATAGAAAGGTTTGATTTTAGAAAGTTCGATTTTAGGAAGGTTTCGAATTAGGAAAGTTCTATTATAGGAAAGTTTTCTTTTAGGAAAGTTTTGATTTAGGAAATGTTCGAATTAAGAAAATTGAGTTTGAAAATGTTTGACCTAGGTTTAAGACAACTTGAGATTTAAGCAATTCTAGGACCTAGAGTTTATGCAATGCATTTTAATTGGAAAGATTGGATTTCAATTGAAAAAGAAAAGTTTTATTTTTGAAAAGTTTGCAAAGGGAAGGCTTTGAAATTAGGAAAGATTTGATTTCTATTTCTTAAAACAGAAGATTAGATTTTATTTCCAAAAATAAGATATTTGATTTGGTTTCCTATTTGGACAAGATTTGATTTGACTTGAAATTGGAAAGCTTTAGTTTTGGAAATCTATCATTTTATGTGAAATTGAATTAGGAATCCCATGATTTAATGTAAAAAAATGGTTTTGAAAATTTATGATTTGATGCAAATAGAAAGCTATGATTTTATGTGAGAAATCTAGGGTTTCCTAAATATGGACTCTAACGTTTTGACTTGTACTTCAAGACTCAAAGTTTTGGAAAGTAAATCTTTGAGATGAATTTTTAGGAAGCAAATTTGCAAAAACTATTTTAGAAAGGTTGAATATAGACTTTTGAAAGTCTCTTAAATATCTGACTTTCCTAAAACGATTCTAATCACGAGAAGACTAGAACCATTCCAGAAATGTGATATTGAAAACAACTAGGGCTTGAAATTCTAATATGGACCTTGATGATCTCATTGAATATAACACTTTTCTAAAACAACCCCAACCATGGAATGGCTAGAATCATCTTAGGATTGTAGTTTTGAAAACAAGTAGGATTTGAAACCCTAATATTGACCACAATGGTCTCATTGAATATAACACTTTCTTAAAACAACATTAACCATGAAATGGTGAGAATTATCTTAGGGATGTGACTTGGAAAACAGCTTTTTTTGGATGCAAGTTTTGAAGGAAGCTTTTGAATATGATATTGAATGGAATGTATGAACACAATAACCATGATGCCATTGAGACATGAACATATAAGGCTAGGCTTTACCATATAATCAAGGGGTTGGACCCACACCATCTTAGGTTGAACTCGAAGAAAATTTTCGACACGATGACTTCCTCCAAGGCCTTCTTAGGCATGAATTAGGAGATCCCTTGTTTCAAGTATGCAAAAAATAGGGTAGAAGATGGAGATGAAAATAGAGAATAGTTCAAGTGGACTAGAAGGGAGAAACGAGAGAGGGGGATTTCATAAAAGTAAATAGAACCCTACCTTGTCTTCTTATTAGGTTGAATGCTTTAATGGAGGACTTGATTGAACTTTGAGATGATCTTCAAGAGCTTCCAAGGGCTGGATTTGACCTTCAATGGAGCTTGAAGGCTAGGGTTTAAAGTGTATAGATTAGGTTTTGAGTGTAGGAGGCTAGAACTTAAGAGAGCCTTAAGAGATTAGGATTTTTAGGGCAACTCGAAGTCTATTTTCAGAGAGGTAAAGTTTTTATAGCGATTTTTCGGATCTAGAATACGCAAGGACAGGCTGTATTTATAGGCAGCCAAAATTTGACTTTGGAGGCTATTACAGTGGCACTAGGCCAAATTTTGGCTAGTGGCGCTAGCCTATTAGGAAGGTTGTTAAGTCGGTAAGAGACAGATCTTTGACTTTTGGGACGCAAGGCAGAAGATTTGAGCGCCTATCCTAATGGTTACCATGCAATTTTTGGTTTGACTTCACTTTGAGTGACTTTAGAAAGTTCGAGAATGGTCCGAAAGATTCCAAGTAGCCAGAGTCGGCCAGGAATGGAACGGAACCCTTAAAAGAGTGCATTAAAAGTAACCAGGTTGATAACTAAAGCCGGCGTAGTTAAAAAGGGTGACTGGCCCACAAGGGGCAAAAAGGTCATTTGATCTGAGGAACACCAAGATCGAACCAGGGTTGACCAGGAAAAGACTCGAAGGTTGAAAACATTATTAAGAGTGCTTTAAGGGATTGTCGATTTGATAAACAAGGCCGGTTTGGTTGAAAAAAGGTGACTAGCCCACCAGGGGCAAAATGATCATTTCGCACCGGGTTTACCGGAATAGACTCGGAATGGTTCAAAAAGGTACCAAAAGGTTGAAAATACTGTTAAAACCATCATTGAGAGGTAACCGATTTGATACCTAGAGCCAGTGTGGTTCCTAGAGGCAATTGGATGCCTAGGGGTAAAATGATCATTTTGACCAGATGCTCTCGGAATAGATCCGAAAGTGACTGGAAGGCACTAGAACATGCTAGATTATCATCAGAATAGGCTAGCAGGCACTGGTGTTGACCCAGGTTTTGAGTGTTTCAGTCACTCTGATGGTGTTGACGAGTTGGCCTCCAAAGGTATCCTATCTTCTGAAAAACGTGCCACAACCAAAAGGTGTTCGGTCCTATGACATAAAGGGTTTGTTGGCATTCTCAATGTCGACCTGTTTGCGAGTGTTTCCATCACTCTGACCGTTGCGATGTTTGTGAGTGTTTCTATCACTCTAACGGTGTGCATTCATTTCGGAGATTGCTTGATCTCGATAAGCTATTAGATGGACTTATCGCCTCGAGGCCTTAGGTACTTTCTTGATCGTCATGCCAAATAGCAAACATTTTACGTTGACAAGCTAGCATGTGCCAGAAGTGAATTACTCTACCATTTCGGGGACTTGGATTCCATCCCAGTTGACGGGTGTGAAGGGACTTATCATTCCGAGGGGTTTTATGCTTTCTCGATAAATGTGTCGCGCCAAATGGACTTATCGTTTGAAGGACCAACTTTTTCAAAAGACATGCCAGATTAAGTTTGAATGGTCTGGACTAGAATTGGAGCTAGAATTGACATTAAAATACAGACTTACCTTCTTTAAGAAGACGTGCCAACTAGAATTGGACTGAGTAATATCCCAAGGGTATTTTGGTCATTTTGTCTCCATTAGGCCTGGTGGGCTTGCAAAGCGGTTGATTAATTGAATTGAGTCTGAAAAATTGGTTTGAGCTTGAATGTATCTATGTCGGTTTGAATGTGAGTTCGATTGAGCCGAAGATTGCCGAGTAGACAAAAATGGAGTGCTTACACCCACCTCTAGCTATAACTTCATCGTCCTAGCGTCACCACCACCCAAGCACCATCCCTAAACTCCATAACCATGCCAATGCAACTCTCTTATTTTTAACTCTTAACACAATGCCACACATAGCAATAGGATCCCAATTCTCAAAATCGAGGCCTACCTCAACAATTTCTAGGGCTTTGAGTGAGATATTAAGGTTAGGGTTTTGATAGTTGCACAATTATACGAGTGTGTAGAATACATATATATATATATATAGGAAAAGGGGTTTCACTAGGGCAAAGTTTGGCCATTGAGGATTTGGTAGCCTATAGGCATGGGTACTTATGTAGTAGGTGGTGGAAGAATGTGACTATGGATGGTCTAGTGAGCGTTAGACAATGTGTACAGTCCTCTGAGAGGGGTAGGCATTGGGGTAGTAACCGGAGGTGATGGCGAGGGGAAGGTGGTGCCTATGATGGTTAGGGACCTGTGGTTAACCTATGAGTTGATAAGGTTAGAGACGGAGGGAGAAGAAGATAAAGATGAGAGAGAGAAAAAATATATATTTTTATTTGATTAGACTTGTGTTAGTATTGTTATAAAGAAAAAAAATGCATAGGTGGCATAATTAATTAGTGAAAGAAGTGATTAATGTGATTATTAGTAGACTTTTCCAATTGAATGACACATGGCATGTGTAGAACACAGAATTTTAAAAGGTAATAGCATGAAGTCATCAATTTTTTGTTATTTTGATTAGGGACAACTTGATGGAAGGGGGAATCTATTGTCAAAACTCAAAAAAGATGGGAGGGCAATGTGATTGTTAGAAAGTGAAGGGTATTATCTTGATTTTCATTAAACCACAAGGGTTGTTAACGTGATTTACCCAAATATTTTTTAAAATTTTCAATTGCTGAAATTTTGTACCAAATCATATGGTTAAAATTATTAATGATATTGGTTTTTATGTACGATCTTTTTCGAGATGCTAACCAAATAGTAGAGCTCTATATTTTTGCAAACTATTAATTGTACGGATAAGCGATGCTGAGACTACGGGATAACATGAATCATGACCTTAGCAAAGTAGACAAAAGCTATGAGAGGGGGAAGCCAAATTCTTTTTCTAACCGAAGGTATGTGGTTGAAGTTTTAAATTAGTAAACACGGATATTGGTGACCATAATCTAAAGAAAAATACTTTTGAAATCTTCACACAATATTATGCTCTTACTGCACAATAGTAATTATTCCCTAGGTGACTAAACGACTCAAATCTAAAGTTTACATTTCTAGTATGGAAAGGGAAAATTATAAGGTAGTAAAATTCCAAATTTCTACGATATTAAAAGTAAACTACATAAATCTTACGTGGAAGAAAGTAACATACTAGATTTGTTAATTAAATTAGTAAGGCTAAAGATTATTTTAATTGAAAATAAAAAGAACTAAAAACATGATGAATTAAAGAAGAAAAATGAAAATTTTAAAAGTAAGTGAAATTATACGAGTTCAACTCGTAACATTACAACATTATTTAGAGAACCAAATGATAGAAAAACAGGATATCAGGAAAATTATGGCAACTAATAGATTTAGAAAAGCTAGATGAGATTTAGTTACTATCAAACTCCATTATAAAATGAACTATAGTCATTAATTAAGCAACAAAGTTAGCAAGTTAACTAATAAAATTCTTATTAGAGATGAGGAAAACAAAATATTTTATGGAGAAAAAAGTTAGCTATTTCTCAAAAGAAGAAAGTAACTTTGAATCTAAAGAACAAATAGAGTATCAAGTTCAAGAAGAACATGATAAGGAGGTAGAAGGAGGAATGATGAAACTAGAACTCACCACAAATAATGAAGAAAGTTAACTTCAGCAGTTTTTCCAACCATTCAAAGAACAAAAAGAGTTGTAACTACAAAATTAGAAGTTGTTCCAACCCATGTATTAGTAGTCCCAACATAAGAAGCATATTTAATTATAGGTAAGGTTATCATTGGACATGATGTAAATGGAAATACGCGCAAAGATTTAATTTTGTGAAAGAAAATAATCAAGATAAGTTGAAACAGTTGAAAAGCTATAAGTTTTGTAATTGGAACCATGAGAGGAATAGTCTTAAGACGTTTAAAATAGAAAGCCGTCGTTCCTTTTAGAAGAGCAGAATTGAAGTTTAGTGTTGAATAAGTACATGTAATTGTTGCTTTCTACGGAGGCGAACTCAATGAAGTTCGTTATAGTGCTCTTGCTACTGTGAAAATATTTGCTTAGACGTGCTCAATTGGGTGAAAATTTTGAATTAGAACGTGCTACTTTGAAATCCGATGGTGTTTTTGGTAGTAGTTAGAAGCTTGAATCACTCCCTGTTGTTGAAATAGCTGCAACCATGGCTACAAAATTTTGTTGCTATGATTGTACAAACAACTATAAAAAGAAGGGAGTGATTTGTTAGGAAAACTTTTAGACAACTTGTCTCCAAAGATAAGAAATGCCTAGACATGTGTTAAGTGTCCTACATTGGATAATAAAACTTTTAAATATGGGACAAGTGCCCTAAAAGATTAAAAAAAAAAAAAATGCCTAGATTTATGAAAAGTGTCCTAAATTAGATAAGAATATACCTAGATATAAGACAAGTGTACTAAATTGGATAATAATCTTTCTAGATATGGGACATGTGTTCCAAAAAGAACAAGAAAATTATCTAGATATGTGAAAAGTGTCCCAAATTAAATAAGAAAATGCTTAGATATAGAACGAGTGTCCCAAAAAAAATAATAAAATGACTGTATATTTGAAAAGTGTCCTAAAAAGGACAAGAAAAATACATAGACATGCAATAATTGTGCCAAAAAAGACAAGCAAATACCTAGATACATGACAAATATCGCAAATAGGATGAGAAAATGCTAGATAAAGGACAAGTGTCCTAAATTAAGATTTGTTGTGGCATTTATTGCCTATTGGAGTGAACTATTCTTCTAAAAATAGGCATAGATGCCAATGGGTAAAATAGTCATTTTGAACATGTCAAATTGTGTAAAGGCAATTAGGGGTGGTTTTCCACCTCGAAGGGTCATCTAGTTTTAGTACGCATTCTCGGGTGAAATGGTTATTTTGACCAAGGGTCGCCTGGGTGCTTCAGGATGAAATGGTCATTTTGACATAAAGTCATTGGCTCATGTGACATCCTGAACATGCCAAACTACATAGAGGTAGTTTGGAATGACCTTACTCCTTTGAGGAATTATACTTGTTTGAAAAGCGTGTCGAGTGGCCTTAGAAAAAAAATGATTATTTTGACCGAAAGTCATCAAAATGAAATTGAAGTCGACTGCAATGGCATCTTGAATGTGTTGAGCTACCTAAAGGTAGTGTGGGATTTTTTTTTGTACAGCATGGAGTGATGTGTACTTATTCGAGAGCATGTTAGAGTGCCTTAGGGGCAAAATAGTCATTTTAACCAAAAGTTGCTGAAATGAGACTGAAGTCAACTAGGATGACATCTTGAATGTGATGAGCTATCTACAAAGAGTTTGGGATGGTTTTACCGCTTTGAGTGATGTGTACTTCTTTGAGAAGCATTTCAAGGTGCCTCAAGACAAAACTGGTTATTTTTCACCGGTCGAGGCTAACGGACGTTAGTGTTGACCTAGGTTTATAAGTGATCTCTCCATTGAAATGGTTGTGGCAACTTGGTTTCCAGAGGTATCTTGCCTCGGTAAGGTGCATCGGTCATTTAACATTAGGGTTCTTGTGGTGTGCTTGTGCTGACCTTAGAGAGTTTGTGAGTCCCTCTACCATTCCGACAGTGTTGCTAATTCGTTTTGGAGATCGCTCAATCTCGAGAAACTATTTGATGCCAAGAGGCATAAATAGACATTCTACGTCCAACAGGGGCTAGCAGGCACTGGAAGTGATCTGTCTAAGTTTTGTGAGTCCTTCCATCGCTTAGACGATTATGGCCAGTTGGTTTCTAGAGGTATTTCGTCTTTGATAAATGTGCCACTTCCCAAAGGCATATCGGTTATTTAACACTAGGTTGTTTGTGGTTTGCCCATGCTAATCTTTGATAGTATGTGAATGTTTTCGGCACCTATCGATATTTTGTTCACTTTAAGTGAGAATTGTTGAACGGACAAAAATAAAGTGCTTACGGTCAGGCCTTCATTAAGTAGACAGTGCCAAAGCTAAATCATAGAGTTGGATCTCCGGAGTATTGCCCCCAAGGCAATTACTTAGGCTATATTGTTTGAGGGGATCGTGGGATGTTATTGCTCCGTATTCATAGCCTGATTTTGGATGGTCCTCGTGCGCCAAGATTTGAGAAAGTCACTCACGAGTTTGTTGTTAGAGGTCTGTCTTATGAGTACAAACTCTTAATCATCATGTACTCATTTGAAAAGGTGCAACTTTTTTGTAAATTTACGAAAATAAAACAAATATTTTGATTGCCGAATTTCTAAAACCTATTCGAAATTCGAAAAAAAATAGAATAAAAAAAAAAATGAAGAGGACATAAGTCAATGTGCCATCAGATGAATCCACAGTTCTTTGAAAAAAGAAAACTCTAAAATTAATGTTCGGAATTATCATGTCATTCTCCTTTAAAGCATAGACAAGAAGATATGACACCATGTGGAAGTAGGACCATCCGGACCTTGAGCCATTATAATTGCTATTCTCCTTTGGGGCTTCAATATTCAGCACCTTTTTTCTTATACAGTTGATGCGTCTCTATTTTCTGTTAATGAGGTACATGCATGTATCCGCATGTCCTTCAGACCTGAATTTGCTCTTCTTAACTGGCTGTCTCTTACTTATGTTTCGGCACCCACCAACACTTCCAATTCCGCCTGATTGAAACTAACACTGTGTCAGTTAATCTGAAGTTGTGCCTAAATAATAATTGGTGCTACTAACTATTGTCATTTCAATTTAAGTTTTATAGTGGGAAGGCTCAATAAACATACCAGAGGTAAAAATCCTAATAAAAATAGTACCTATACAAACAATTAGCCTTATTAGTATAAAATCCTAGCAATGGTAGAATTAGAGAGTTATCAGCCTCCCCTCACCCTCTCTCAGAGCTTTGACCCTCCAATGTACTAAAAATATATAAAAAATACAATTTAGTACAAATAATTTTTCATAATAAAATATAATATGAAAATTTTCCACTCTTCCGAAATTTAATGTTGAATCTCTCATAAAATTAACAAGTAAAAACGTTTCCTAACCTATTGAATTTCTCAATATTATAATATTAGAAAGGATATTATAATATTATAACGCTTGGACCATTCGTGAACATTTAACATAGATGCATAAAAAAGTTAATATTATTAAGAAACTATTTTTTTATATTTTTGTGTCCAATAGAAAATTTGTTGTATTAGATACTCTTTTTAAAATTTGAACAAACATAAATTTTGAATCATTGAATTCATTTTATTTCGAATTACTTGCATACAATACTTAAATTTCGTTTATAAGTATAGGTCAAGGTCTCCGATCAAAAAAGAAAGAAAGAAAGAATGAAGGTATAATTCAAGGGTTTAAGACATACTAATTATGTGTACACAAAAAGACAAAGAAATAATTTCCCCTTGTGAGTTGTAGAGTAAATATGATCTTCTTGTCGAAGGTGAGGTCAAACAATTAATGACCTTCAAATATGTTTAAGTTTGACATATTTACGTAACAATTCAATTAAAATAAATTTTAGTCGAAACACAACACAAGTTGAACTTAAGTAATTTGGTTTGTACCGCAATCTAAGATTGCCAAATAAAAGACAATTTTAAATTTAATCAATGAATTTATATTGAGATTTTGAAATTTAAAAATTAATACTAATAGTTAGCATGGAAAATTGACTAAAACTTTTCAGTAGTTAAACTATCAATTTTATTTTTGTTGTCTCTGCAACGAGATGACGCTAAGAGGCCGTTTATAAAATTGAAAGTTTGGACCAAAACAATTTTATTACCCGATAGTCAGTACTGAAACTTTAATGGACTTAATTTCCATATTATATAATTAAAAAAAGATTTGGTAGATAAAATTAAATTTTAAAATCACTATTCACTTAATTAACATGTTCAATATTCAATAATAAATCAGGTCCTTCTAACCTAAAATCAAATTTCTAAGTGAAGTTATCAATTTTTAGTGGTAACTTATCGTGCATTATCAAAACCATTCAATAAAAGAGGTTCAAGATAATTATATTTGGTACAAAAATAAAGAAACAGTTCTACATACTGACAGCTTAGTCTTTGCTTTGAATGGAATGCTTCACGCAATTATTATTTGATTTCACACAGAAGAAAAAAACATAACCAAAATAAAATAAAAAGAGTTTCGCTTTGTCATGTTTTACCCTTCGATCCTCAAACAGCCATAAGGATTACAATTTACAACACGATTTAGAGCAAATCACGAAATTTTTGAATTTTTTTATATGTGAAACCATAGTTACTAGGAAACTTACCTTAAAAGGGGACTTATTTTTTCCGGTTAGTCACTTCCAGCACGGAGACGAAATTTTGATAAAATTTTTAAAAAAACTTACATTAAATGATTCTTAGATGTTTCCAAAACTCTAAAAATACATTAGATGTTTCCAGTTATAAATATCCTTTCTAATTTTATATTACTTAGTGTTTTTCATTTCTAATATGTTTTAAGCCACTTTTTGTGCTTGCGTTTCTTGTATCTTTTCTCACTTCTATTTCCTTTTCTGGCAACTATGTGTGAAATAATTAGGACGACTTTGTCATGCATTGATGGATTCAAAATAAACTTCTATGATGTATTTTGTAGGTATAATAGGTTTGGAATTTATTAATAATAGTACCTACTTTCCTTAATTAGGTTTGGAACAATTGTGAAAAAAAGGTAGAAGTTTCTTACGTAAAAAGCTACTTCTTTTGTTTTGTTATGGTAGAAGTCTTTAATATTAAAAGATAACACCAAAAATGTAAATTGCATAAACATCTTAAAATTGCCCTGATCTCTGCTCTTTGTTGGGTAAACATCTTAATATCGTTCATGTTTAAAAGTAAAATAACTGAGGTCTCAAATATTACTTTCTCTAAAAAATTTATTTTTCTCTTTGAAACTCACCTTCTCTCAAAAATCACTTTCTCTCGCCTCAAAACCAACTCAATTTCTGTTGATTTAAAACCAACTCACACTCTCCCTAAAACCCTAAAACTTGTTGGCATAAGAGTTTTGCAGTGGCACTTGGTGATGGATAGTCATTCCTATTAAAAAGAGTGGACATGTAGCCACAAAGGTTGACCTATATTCTGTTTGTTCTTATGATAAATGTGAGATCTCAAGTTCAAATCCTTTTAATTCGTTCTTGTAATCAACTATTAATAATGGGATTGCATAAAGTTTATATGGCTCATATGAACAATAACGTTACATGAGCTTAGCCAAGTATTCAACTGAAAACTTGGATACCTTATGACAAAAAATACAAAAATACAAAAATTTTGTGACATCTGAAATTTTGTTACATCAATAACATTTGTTGTAAAATGAAAAAACTTTCAGGAGACCAGTATCACATGTCACTAATCAATAGGAGTAGGAGTGACAACCCAAAACTCATGCTACTTAATAGACTTTCTTTTTTTCTCCGGATTCGAGGGTTGGGAATTGGCAGCCTTGATACCATCCTCTTCTAACCCCTTAAAAATGGGCCAATCAAAACTGGACAATACTAATCATCTTCCTGGCGCGTAAGCTTCCCAATTTCAGGTATCTGACAAAACGAAGTATTTGCATTATGCATGGTGCCATCAATGACTAGTTAGAAAATGAATTTTTGATTAGTTGATGTCACATATAATAGGTTGAATAATGAGTTTCCTTTTTCAACTTACATGAGTTTGATAGCACTTTTAATTTTCAATTTTTGTTATTTTTTTGTGTTTGGTCAAAAAATTAAAAAAAAAATGTTTAGTGACCCAAAGTTATTTTTTAATTAATCTTGCTTTAAAAATATGTATTGATTTAGGGGAGCGGTGGGTGGTGGCGGGTTGAGTGTTTGTGGCAGTGGCAAGGGAATTGGGTAGTGATAATAGGACAGCGATAGAGGTGTTAGTGGTGATGGACATGGCGATGGATAAGAGTGACAGTGGTGAGTGGAGATGGTATTAGTTGGCAACAACAGTAATAGAGTGTTGTGTCAATGGATGGGCGGTACTGAGCATTGAGCGGCGCGACACTATACATTATGGTGTCAATTGATCCACTAGAGGTTTTTTTTTTTTAAAAAAAAAAACTGATGTAATTTTTTCAGTAAAGTTTAATATTCATATAATTTGACCCCACTGTGAGAGAGAGAGAGAGAGAGAGAGAGAGAGAGAGAGAGAGAGAGAGAGAGAGAGAGAGCAACAATATTGGTTGACGCTATCAACACAAAAAAAATTCTCATTGTTAATATTTGTAATAAAAAGAAGTAACAAACTTTTTAATTTAAATGAAATGGCGCATTGGATTCTTACAATTATTATAAAAATCCACCAACAGTTAAATTTTCAAGACAAAATTAATTTAGATACACTTTTTATATGAAAGTTGAACAAACAAACTAATTGTATTACCAACCAGATCACCTGCATTTATATAAAGAATCGTACCTAAGTTTTTGTTTATTTGTTTGTTTACTATTACTACCATCATACTATCTTGCATATTTTAATTTTAGGACAAAATTCATAATTTCATCGATCCTAGATAGTAAACAATCATACTATTCGGAAATAATATATATGTGTATGTGTAAAGAAATTTTATACACAACATATTGAAAATGCTCATTTTTTAGTTTTTCCTGCATTATTCTTCTTAAAAAAAAATTTCCTGCATTATAACTACAAAACATATTGAAAATGCTCGTTTTTTAGTTTTTCCTGCATTATACTTCTTAAAAAACTCATTCAAATCAAAAGTTACAATATAGTCTATAATATAATCTCAACAAATAATAAATTTTATACACAACACATTATTGTAACGATAGAACTAATGACTGTATTAAACTCATTTAGCATTATTAATTACAGAACCCACTTGTATAACTCTTGAACAGTGACTTATTAGTTATTACTAATATCTTGTGATGTGTATATACTGCTAATATTTTCCAATAGTTGATTTCAAAAATTAAAAATAAATTTTTTTATTTCTCTATATTAGTTGTTGAGATATAAAATGAAAGTTTAACGTAGATAAACTAACCTTCTTCAAACCTTGGAATAATAAATTAAGAAAAATAAATTTATTTATCTACTATTTTAATTTGGTTGTTTGGCAATAAGATTAAAAAAATTATTTTGATATTATAAGACTAAAAAAAGAGCTAAGGAGTTTTGCCTTCCTTTACTTATAAACAGAGTTTAAATCTCTCATAATTTACACGTATATTTAGAATTTGAAAAAAAAAGAAAATTGAAAAAAAATGAAGCGAGAGAAAAATTATAGCAACAAATTTCTTATGTTTGATTTAGCAAACAAAATGAAAGAATCTAAAATAAAAACAATTTTTTAATCTAGAAGTCAAAGAAAAAACAAAATAATAAGACAAATACTAAAAAGAAAAGAAAAACAGGGGAAAAAAAGACCCAAAGAAAAAACTTGAAAAGTAAACACCAGTTTTAGACTGCCGGGACTGGTATCCTGATGCGATCAGAGGGAGAAATGAAGGGGGCATTGTCTTAAGGAGAGAGGGAGAGGGACTTCTGAGTCTGGTCCTCATGGAGCAAATCTGAAAAGAGAAGGCATAGAAAGAGAGAGATGAATGATAGATAGAGGGAGAGAGAGGGGAAATCTGGAGGGGAGAGAGAGAGAGAGAGAGAGAGGTTGTGGGAGGATCTTCTTGCTCTGTTCCGCCCATAGTTTCAATCCAAGTGGATAACAGTAACAATCAAGTATATTTATATAGCTTCTCTATCTACATCTTGACCCACCAAACCCAACCCAACCATGTCTTCTTCAGATTCGACACCTCCAAACCAGCCAACAGGAATGAAGAAATCAACCTCAGTAGCATCACCACCACCAGCACCATCAAAGCCCAACTGGGTCCTTCCGTACAAGACCCAGAGTCTGCAACAGCTCTACACAATTGGGAAGAGGCTAGGGCAAGGCCAGTTCGGAACCACCCACCTGTCAACGGAGAAGTCCACGGGGACTCACTACGCCTGCAAATCCATACCCAAGAAGAAACTCATCTGCAAGGAGGACTACGACGACGTTTGGAGGGAGATTCAGATAATGCACCACCTCTCCGAGCACCCGAACGTGGTCCGAATCAAGGGCACGTACGAGGACCCGCTTTACGTGCACATAGTGATGGAGCTGTGTGCTGGTGGGGAGCTGTTCGATAGGATTGTACAGAAGGGGCATTACAGCGAGAGAGAGGCTGCTAAGCTCATCAAGACGATTGTTGGGGTTGTGGAGGCTTGTCATTCCTTGGGTGTCATGCACAGAGACCTCAAGCCTGAGAACTTCTTGTTCCTTAGTACTGATGAGGATGCTGCCCTTAAGGCTACTGATTTTGGGTTGTCCATCTTCTACAAGCCAGGTTGCTTCTTCAGTTTCTTTCACTTTCTTTGCATCTTGATAGCATTTATTTCATAAATGGGTGTTTTTTTGTATACATATCCATATGTATTGAATTTGACGTATTTTCTATGGTTGTTTTGGGTTTCTTGATTGATCTTTGATTTAGGTGTTCTAATTTCGTTGGGAGTGTGTGATCTATTGGATTTGTGTATTTCCAGTTTTGTTCTTTGTTTTTTTTTTCCTCTTGGACAATGAAATGGTTGTTTTTTGTTTGTGGTTGATTGCTGATTTGATTATTTCCACCTTTCATCCTTTCGATGAGTTTCAGGTTTGTGTGATTGTGGGTGATAAAAGTTTAGGTAGGAAGAAGAAACAATTTGAAGAGTGATAGAACTGAGATTGTATATAAATTCGTTAATGAGAACAATGCCCTCTTCGAGCCTTTTATACAATCATTTCTACTAGAATTACTAACTAACTAACTAATCACTGGATTAACAGCCTAACTGCTCCAACTAATCAACTCTGATCCGTTGCTTACAGAGCATAACAGAGCACAAGTGGTGTGACCACTACCTCCAGCGAAGCCTCCAGCTTCGCCCTTTTATTTACCCAATCAACCCACATTCGTATCATTCCCTATCCCTTCGGGACTAGCCTTGTCCTCAAGGCAAAAAATTTGGATATTCCTCATGAATCTTCCTCCAATCTTCCCATGTTGCGTCCTCAGGGAATGAATTCGTCCATTGAACCAGAACTTGAGCCACTGGTTGATGCCTTTGGTTAACCAACCTACGATCCAAAACAGCAATTGGGTGTGGCTTTGGCTGGCCTTCCAAATCTGTAGGAGGCAATGTTGGCTGGGCTACAACGTGCTGGCCTAGGTGCTTCTTGAGACAAGAAACATGCACTACTGGATGGATTTTGCAATTCTGGGGAAGATTAAGTTTATATGCAACTGAACCCACTTTGGCTAATACCCGAAAAGGTCCAAAATATCTGGGAGCCAATTTACGATCCTTCCACATCGCAGCTGTCAACTGTTTGTAAGGCTACAACCACAGATGTACCCAATCCCCAATTTCAAATGTCCTTTTAGACCTATGTTTATCAGCTACCTTCTTCATGCGATTCTGAGCAGCTTGCAAGTGTTCCTTGAGGATCTGAATGGTGTGGTCGCTTTCTTGGAGTGTTGAATCAACTGCAGCTACTGTAGAAGCTTGTGTGAAAAACTGGCTATGGTGGGGAGGGGGTTGGCCATAAACCACCTCATAAGGTGTTGTTCCAGCTGCAGACTGATATGAAGTGTTGTACCACCATTTAGCCAATGGTAACCATCGATTCCATTTTTTAGGCCTGTCCCCTGTAACACGCCTCAGGTAATTCTCCACACATTTGTTCAAAACCTTTGTTTGACCATCTGTTTGGGGATGATAAGATGAGCTAAGTTTCAACTCCACCCCTTGCAGTCGAAAAAGCTCTTTCCAGAAGGTGTTAGTGAATATAAGATCTCTGTCAGACACTATAGACTTAGGCGTACCATGCAATCAAAAAATGTTGTCCATGAAGGATTGGGCCACTCCTTTAGCAGTATAGGGATGAGATAAGGACACAAAGTGCCCATACTTGCTGAGCCTGTCAATGATGACCATTATAGTATCCTTTCCTCTTGAATTTGGCAAGCCTTCTATAAAATCCATGGAGATATCTGACCACACCCGAGTTGGTATAGGAAGGGGCTGGAGAAGGCCTGGAATTCTAACATTTTCATTCTTGTTCTTTTGGCAACTTGTGCATTCGGACACATACTTCTTAACTTCCCTTTTCATGCCCTTCCAGTAAAAACTACCCTTAATCCTTTTGATGGTCTTGCCCACTCCTGAATGCCCCCCTACAGTTGAGCTATGGAATTCTTGCAATATTCTCTCCTTCAAAGCTGGTAAGGACCCAATGACCAGCTTGCCTTTATACCTCAAAAGCCGTTGGTGCCAGTCAAACCCAGGGTGGACCTTACGTTTGGATTCCAAGTCATGTATGAGTGTCTGAATTTCAGGATCTATTCTCCAATTGTCCTGGACCTCATGAATCCAATGTTCTTGAAGAGTAGAGATGGCTGTCAACACACCTTGGTCTTCCATTGCCCTTGAAAGTGCATCAGCTACCTTGTTTTCAACCCCAGCTTTGTATGTTATCTCATAATCATATCTCAACAACTTAGTGATCCATTTTTGCTGCATTGTTGTGGTAACCCTTTGCTCTAATAAGTAGTTTAGACTTTGGTGATCTGTTTTAATAATAAAATGCCTGCCTAGGAGGTAGTGTCTCTGCTTGTTGACTGCCACCACCACAGCCAGTAACTTCTTTTCATGGGTAGATAAATTTAAGTTCCTTTGAGACAAGGCCTTGTTCTAAGCAATTGTCTGCCCTTGTTGTATCAGCACTGCCCCAATACCCTTACCTGAGGCATCACATTCAATTTCAAAGTCCTTGGAGTAGTCGGGCAGAGCTAATACAGGGGTACTTGACATAGCTTCCTTAAGTTTTTCAAAAGCTAAGCTAGCTTCTACTGACCATACAAATGCATCCTTCTTGAGCAAATTAGTGAGAGGGCTGTAGATCTAGCCATACCCTTTTACAAACTTCTTGCAGTACCCAGTAAGTCCTAAGAAGCCCCTCAAGGATTTCAGATTGTTGGGTTGAGGCCATTGTTTCATACAATCTATCTTGTGTTTGTCAGCAGAAACTCCTTCTTTACTGACAATATGGCCTAAATATTCCACTGTTTCCTTGTCAAAGTCACATTTGACCTTCTTTACAAACAATTGATGACTCTCTAGAATTTCCAGAGTGACTTCCAAGTGCTGTAGGTGTTCTTCCCATGATTTGCTGTAGACTAATATATCATCAAAGAATACTAAGATGAACTTCCTTAGATGAGCTTTGAACACTTCATTCATCAAACTTTGAAATGTAGTAGGTGCATTAGTAAGCCCAAAGGGCATTATCAAAAACTCATAATGCCCTTGCTGAGTCATAAATCAGTCTTAGGAATGTCGTCAGAGTGGACCCTAATTTGGTGATAGCCAGACCTCAAGTCCAGCTTAGAGAAAAACATGGAACCATGTAATTCATCAAGGAGTTCATCAATTACTGGGATGAGGAACTTGTCTTTGATGGTGATTTTATTCAAAGCCTAGTCAATACATAACCTCCAGGTGTTGTCCTTTTTCTTAACTAACAACACTGGTGATGAATATGGACTCATGCTATTTTGCACTACACCAGCACCAACATTTCTTGCACAATTTTCTTGATTTCGTTTTTTTGAAAGTGTGGATACCGGTAAGGTCCAACACTGGTTGTGAAACTCTATGTTACCTGAAACGCGGATTGTTCCGGTACGCGGAACGGGAACGGGAACGGGAACGTGGTACGCCACTTGTTCTAAAATATGGTACGTTAGGGGTAGACTTCTATAAAATATACTATTAGAATTAAAGTACTTCTATAAGCATTTTCTTTAATAATCATCCATTTAATAAAACATGATTTATGTTTTTTCAAATTAATCATCTAAAAACACATTCTAGGAGTATTATGGCCCATTTTCTTGCGTATGATTATACCAAAATTTTATTTTTTCTATATTTTTGTTCATTATAATTTTTTTTTCCTTCCATTAGGTAACCTTTAAAGATGTAAATAGAAAAAAAGTTTGGGATTGCTAGATTGACCGTTTTGGAACGCTAGAGTACCATGTTTCGGAACGTTGTTCCAAAAACGTAATTCGCTAGGGTAGTAGAGTATTGTGCTAACATAGGGGAAACTGCCCTCTTGAAGATTGATTTTGTGATCATGAGTTCTTGAAGGTAGAAGCCCTTTTGGTTCATCAAATAATTTCTGATCCTTCAGCAAGAACTACTCCAGTTCAGGGTTTTCTATAGTAGATTCCTTGACTTCTGCATGAGCCACACACAACTGGTCCTCTCCTTGTTGGTCCTCTTCAGCTTGGAGTAAACATAACTGGGCAATCAAACCCTATTTCGCCTTGTCAACCAGTTTGCTCATTTGATGGCTGTTAATCAATTGGATTGCTCCAATCTTACAGCCTCTTAGCACATGCCTTTTTCCTTCATGTATAAAATCCATCATGAGGTTTCTGCAATCCCATGTGACTGGGCCAAGGGTTGATAACCACTGGACTCCCAGCACCATATCACATCCTCCTAGAGGAAGAATCCTCATATCTGTACTGAAACTTGTGCCTTGCATTTCCCACGTACAATTCCTGCAAACAAAATTGCTACTGATTTTGGTTCCATCTGCTACAGACACAGCGAGGGGCTTGACAGATTGTAAGACACAATTGGTCTTTTTTGCTACTTTAGGATCCAAAAAAATTGTGTGTACTACCATAATCAATCAAGATGATCACTAATTTCTTCTGGATATTACCTCTAACCTTCATAGTTTTAAAGGAAGTCGACCCCAAAATGGCATACACTGAGATCTGTGAAGGCTCTTCTAATTCCTCCTCCTCTGCATTATCAATTCCTGGTTCAATTCTTGATTCTGTACTCTCTTCTTTCCCTTCCAACAGAAATAATTGCTTCCTTTGGCACTTATGTCCTCGCACAAATTTCTCATCACAATTGTAGCATAGCCCCTTGTCCCTCCTAGCCTCCATCTCCTTCTCAGTTAACCTTCTAATAGGTATAGATAAGGGATTATGATTAGGAGTCATACTTACATGGACGTTTGAAGAATTCTTGCTGTTGTTGTCATAAGGAAAAGAAGTTCTTGGTGCTCTGGTTCTTCTAGTAATGGCTTCAACTACAACCTTGCCAATCCTATGGCTTGTACAATGCTCGAAGGTCTGAACATTTGTACTCCAGCCCTGATTTCCTCCTTCAGACCACTAATGAAACAACTCACAAAGAACCCCTCAGATAATCCTTTGGTTCGATTAGCCAATTCTTCAAATCTGTCTTGGTAAGCACTGACAATTGTTAGCTATTTAAGCTTTGTGAGTTCTCCCATGGCGTCTTTATAGGCCGCAATACTGAATCTTGCTGTGATAGCCCACACAAACTCATCCCAAATGAGTCGATCCTGGGTGCTTTCGAACCATTGGAACCACCTCAATGCTTTATCTTCCAAATGTATTGTAGCAACCTTCACCTTCTGTGCATCTTCGATCTTATTGAACTCGAAGAATCGAGCGCGTTTATATGCCCAACCAGATGGATCATCTCTGGAAAATCGAGGAAAATCAATTTTAGAGTACCTGGTTTGAGTATTATTCCATGAATACGTTACATTGGCTATTATGTTGGTTGATTGAGAAGCTTCTCCATTTTCGACTGGTAACGGAGAGATCTTTGAAGCTAATTGCTCATATTGGGAATTCATGGTGACAATCAGATGCTTGAGTTCTTCTATGGCTGCGGCTTGTTCCTGTCGCAAATCTTTGAGAGCCATCGCTTGCCATTCAGAACTTTCTTTCAACTCCTGGATTTCCATTGCCCTAGTTCCATCGGCCATTTTTACAGGTGGTAATATTGCTGGCCAAGGATTGGTAGCTCTGGTACCACTTGATAAAAATTTAGCTAAGAAGAAGAAACAATTTGAAGAGTGATAGAACTGAGATTGTATTGAAATTCGTTAATGAGAACAATGCCCCCTTCAAGCCTTTTATACAATCATTTCTACTAGAATTACTAGCTAACTAACTAATCACTGGATTAACAGCCTAACTGCTCCAACTGATCAACTTTGATCCATTGCTTACAGAGCATAACAGAGCACAAGTGGCATGACCACTATAACGACCCAACTACCTCCAGCTCAGCCTCCAGCTTCGCCCTTTTATTTACCCAATCAACCCACATTTGTATCAGTGGGTGTGTCTGAATTCATGTTTATATTCTCTACCAATGAATGCTTATCAAAACATAAATTACGGTGTGGTAAAGAATTACTGATGTTCTCTTCCTTCTGCGAAAAAGAAAATGTATTGAGTTTTTATTGATTTCGTCTATTTCATTTCTTTTCTCTTGTGAATACGAAATGGTTTTTCATGCCAGATTACTAGTTGGATATTTCCAATTTTTCTCTTTTTTGGCCTAATAAATGGTAACATTTTCTATGCTTGGTCTTTCAAAACTCCAAACTTAACTGTGTGGTGTATTCTTTCATTCTCTACCAGTTCTCTAATGGTTCTTCTTTCCTTTCATTCTTCTGGTAATCTTTTTCCTTTGTATAATGTCCCTTGATATTAAATGGCTGTTGTTGGCTGCCTTGCAAGGAGTGTTACCATGGGTCTGATATAGATCCATGTCTTTCTTGTTCCACTAGCTAGGACCAAATTCTCTCTAGTCTGTTTCATTATTACAACCTTAATTTTTTATGTCAAAGCCCAGAAGCTATGCACAAATTCTCGTTGTCTGATACAAGCGTGAGCCAATAGCGAATAACCTTTTGTTTCCTGCTCCCTCAACCTTCATCCTTTATCTACCGTTCAATCTATTGATGGGATTTCTTCTCGACTGGCGTATTACGTACTCGGGCCAATCTACTATACGTTAATAATGGTCTTTTGGATTTCATCTCCTACTATATCTCTCTAAGAAAGCAAGGCCTTCCTTAAAGCATCTGATTGATTGTTGGCTAATCTTCAGTTAATGTTGAGATGATTTAATTGGTATTTGGCTTATTGATGCTATTAATTCCTACTTTTTGTTATTAGCTTAAAATCCTAGCTGGTAGAATCATAGAATGCTCTTCATTCAGATCTTATCCTTCCCCACAACTTTGGCTGTTTTGGGCTTGTATGAACTATTTTTCGTGATTGGAATGAAAATGTGTTTCTTTTTCCTTTTTAATTTGCTGGATTCTTTACTGAAAATTGATATTTAATTGCATATTTTAAGGTTTCATCTTACTCTTTTGGCTTTAATGTTTCTAGCATTCTTTTCTCTCTTCTTTTTGCTTTTATAGTTTTTCTTTTTGAAGTTTCTTAAGACTCCGTTTGGTTTGGTGAGGAGTGTTCCAAAGTATGGTAAAGAGAATAAAAAAAAAAAAATCTAGGAGTTTGGTGAAAGAAAGGGGAAAATATTTGAGAAATTAGGAGCCATATCATGGCTTGATTCTTTGGAAAACATAGCTTATCATTTCCTGCAAAAGCACGAGAAATTTTTACTTTGTTATCTATTATCAGGATTCCTAATTTATCCACACTATTTAAAGGTAAGTTCTCTTATATATTTATAAGGCTAATTTTGACAAAGTAAAAGAATTTTGTTTTAATACTTTCATACAATTCAAATAATACAATCTTATTTTCTAGTAATTTTCTGTAAAAGAAAATTTACCCAACCAAATATATGTTGAAAAATTATTAACTTTTTTTTTTCACTTTCCTTTCATTCACTTTACTTTTCTGTACTTTCACTTTTTAGTATTCTTTTCATTCTACCCAAAGAGAGCCTAAGGCTGCGTTGGTGCTTTGTAATGTTAAGGGGAGAGGAAATGAAAATGATAAAGAAAACAGTTTTTACACTTGAGTATCTTTTCTTTTCCTCCCTGTTTTCTTGTGCACGTTTACCCTTTCCCTTACCTCATCCACAGACCAAAAAGAGCATAAATGAAATGAAATTATTGTTCCATGCTTTTGTGAATGATATTTAAGTTTTCTTTGCTTGTTGTGGAGTTGATTGCCCGTGTGTGGAGCTGAGGTGCATAGGGGTGCAGTTGATAATATTAAGTGGAAGCATAATAAGGTAAGATTCTTGGTCAAATGGTACTACTATTGATTTCTGCAAGGTCAGGAACAACTTCCCCTCAAAGGGTTTTTGGAGACCTGGAGTGCCTGTGAAGGTGGCTTTTTTTACATGGACAACTGCTTTGGACTCCATCCTTACTATCGACAACTTGATCAAGAGAGGTTCAAATCCCCTAATTGGTGTTGTATGTGTCGTAAGGCCAAGGATTTCTTTGTCTATCTTTGGCATGTACTAGGACATGCCAGCTTCAGTCCTTAAGCTATTGGAATGTTCAAAGGCTGGGTGTAGATGGAAGAGTAAGAGGAAGGCGCGCAGAGTGGTGCTCTATGCATTATCTGGTGCAAGAAAGGAATCACCGTACTTTTGAAGATACTCATTTGGCAATTCATAAGTTGAAGTCATGTCTTTAGCATGGTTTTGATGTTTGGTGTTATGTTACCTGGTCTCGGGTATAAGTGTCGGGTGCGGATATATGTCTAAGTGTCAAATTCACATAATTCTCAAGTCCATGGACTTTTGGACACAGCTAAATTTCATATTTCTTAGTTACTTATTTTACTTTTTTAAGGTAAAATGGTGTTTAAAAACTAAAATATAGCCTTTTCTGCATAAAATGGAAGTCATAAGTGTAGTTATATAGTAAAATCAACTACTTATACATATTGTTAGATGCATGTCCAACCTTTCATATCGACACATATCACATACCCTTATCCGAGTATTAAGTGACTGACATGGGTATTTCACCAATTTAGAAGAGTCTAGGTAACATAGGTTTGGTGTAAAGAGATTTTTGTGAATCCTACCTCTCTCTTATAAAGTTCATAGATGAGCTTAACTTTCGTGTTGATCTTTCTGAATTGGTTTTTGTATAGCTTTTGGGGTTGCCTTCCTTTAAGTGCCTTCTAATGATATTTTTTACTTATTAGAAAAAATAAACGTCCTAGTTTGAAAAGAAAAAGATTCCAACCATCACTTTGCCTTATTATGCTTCCCAAAAATATATTCAAACAAGACAAATGTCATTTTTATAAAAAAATGTGTTTTCTAAAGTTTGTGCATAGTTAACTAGGGACAGAGGAAGTATGTGATATCAAACATGTATAAAACAAAAATAAGAAGAGAGATGAAAACGAGAATAGGTTTGAACTGCCTTGTGGTAAATGTTCGATTTTCTATTGAAGCAAATGGGTTTGTGAGCCTGAGTTGTGGTCATTCGTGTCCTACTTTTAAAACTCTATAAACCAAAGGGAGTTAATCTGATAGATGTGGGTCAGTTAGTGGAGGTTGATAGAAAGTGGCCAAACATGTCAGAGGCATAAGAGACTATGGGGAATATCAGGTGTGAGATGAAACAACCCAGTCGGAGAGAGAGAGAGAGAGAGAGAGAGAGAGAGAGAGAGAGAGAGAGAGAGAGAGAGAGAGAGAGTCTAAGAGCTTAGAGTCTCCAAGATTGTCAAAATGTGTAGAAGTGATGTAGGAGAGGTACAACCTTGTATTTATGGAAGGTAGGCACGTGCTTATAACCACATGACTGAGAATCTAGGAGGCTGTTAAGGAAAGCTGTCAGGCCATTAGAGCTCCGTGTGCTTCCTTTTGGTGGGAAACCTTGCTTTGGAGGGAAAGGAGCCAAGCTTATAGAAGGCTCTAGGACGTACCCGAGTACAGAGACTCTCTCAATTCGACTGCCCTAAGGCAGCTAGACCTGTGCTGGGTGAAGCCTCTTGGTGTAGAGACATGAGGTGTCACCTGGACCCTTATCCCAGGATAATAAGGAAGTGCCTCGTCGTGTCCCTTTAATTGTTAGAACGAAGCACATACCGAATGATGTCGGTCTGAAGTCTCTCTGAAGGTCATTGGGTGAGGCCTAACATGTGCCCCATAATGGTTGACATATGGAGGTCCCTATGGTAATGTCTAAACTGTAAGGCACACGTCCTTGCTGACATGTGTAGGACACGTGGTGGGTAAGTAGGTACCTAGAATAGATGGGCTATCTACTAACATGGTTTACATCATCAGCTCTAGCTCAATATGATTTTATCTTTCCCTTGCCAATGATATAGTGTACAACACTTCTGTTTGATTAAGTCTAGTTAGATACTAAGAGCAGTTGGCTCTTGGCAGTAACCGTAGGTATTGGCTAGTTATCTTTTTTGGATTAGAATTGGAACTCATTGATCTAGTTTTATTAAGCTTGTTCATGTGATTTTACTATATTTTGGTGGATGACTACAGAGTGTTGAAATTTAAAAATCATTAATGAGTCCTTTTTGGTTGCAGGATCTGTTTGTGCAATTGTTTTTATTTGACTAACATTTGGTTATATTCCTTTTAAGTGTGTGTATTTGAGTAGTTCAAATTGTTGTTGTCGTCGTTCTTTTTCTTTTCTTTTTTTTTTGTTTTTGTTTTTGTGGGGTGGGGGGCTGTTTGATTTGATTCATAGCCATCTTCTATATGCTTTTTGTCTTATGAAATCGTCTTTTACTCGTATGGAAGAAGAAGCCTAAAAAAGAAAACATGAACAAAATGAAGAAAAGATTTAGGGGTCTTTGCTCATGAGTCATGACTTAAATTGTATATCACTCTGAAACCTTACTGAAGTCATTATTTATTTATTTATTTTTTTGGTGTTGATGCGTTCGTTTAATATGACATGATCCATGTTTATCTTGTAATTCATCCTATCAATTGTTTCTTCTTCAAATGGGACATTTTTTCTTTTTCCTTGTTACTTGTTCGTTGGGCCTGATTTTGACATGAACTACTGTTTCCTTCTTCCACTTTTTCTAGATGAAACTTTTAGTGATGTAGTTGGGAGTCCATACTACGTCGCACCAGAGGTACTGCGCAAGCATTATGGACCTGAAGCAGATGTATGGAGTGCAGGAGTTATTTTGTACATTTTACTGAGTGGGGTTCCACCTTTTTGGGCAGGTAGATATCTTTTTCACTTAATACATAGCATGATGGAGGACAAGAAATGTAGTCAAGTTCACTCTGCTTGCTTTGAATGCATAATATTAATGCTGCTTTTGTACCTCCTTTTAATTCCAGAAACTGAAATGGGGATCTTCCGACAGATATTACAAGGAAAATTAGATTTTGAATCTGTACCATGGCCTGGAATTTCAGACAGTGCCAAGGATCTGATACGGAAAATGCTTGATAGAAATCCAAAGAAAAGGCTCACTGCCCATGAAGTTCTGTGTAAGACTCCTCCACCAGGACAAAGCAAGATGATGTTTTAGAATTTGCTGGAACATTGGGTTTAACCATGTACTAGCATGGTTAAAAGCACTGCATCTCTATGGGGTGATTATAATGAAGTGACTCTTTTTCTTTTTAATTTTTGTTCTTTTTATAATTTTCAGGCCACCCATGGATTGTTGATGACCGAATTGCCCCTGATAAACCTCTGGATTCTGCAGTGCTGTCACGCCTGAAGCAGTTTTCTGCAATGAACAAACTTAAGAAGATGGCTTTACGTGTAAGGTTTTCATTGACATATTATGAACTTAGTTATAAAAAAAAGATTGCTCACTTATTATCTTGTGTAATACTTATTGTTGATGAATATCTTAGTCATGGTATTGAAAATACTTGAATGTTTTGAAAAACAAAATTGGAATATACAGTTCCTTAGTTCTTATTGTTAACCACATTTGCTAATTTCTCAGTGCATTTGGATTTTCTATGCTGAGTTTCATTTGTACGAATACATCCAATGTTAGAAATTAGGAGTTCATCTTGGAGCATGATAATGGTAAAAGTCCTCAAATTGCCATGATAACACTAGAGTCCTTCTGTTCCAGAGTCGTAGCAGTATGGTATATAATGTTCATCTTTGCATGGCTTACTCATTAATTTCATAATGATGTGCTAACTTGGTAGTTTGACATTCATGTGTACTATCAGCTGTCTCAATTCACTTTATAGGTGATATTTGAATCATGAGGCAAATGAGATATTAAGTTACTTCTGTGCCTGTGAAAACACTTAAGGGATGGCGTGGATTTTAGCTATTGACTACTAAGTGATACCAATCCATATTGCCTGATATATATATTGTCTTCATACCTGTGATTCAAACTTATTGTCTGATTATGAGCTTCCTTTGAGTCATTATACTTCAAAACATGTTGAGGGGGATGGAGTAATTTGGCCTCTGCAGCAATCAGGAGGGTGCTAGCTTTCATATTCATTGCCACTTTAAAAATTGAAGAAGGTGGTATACTTTCTTAGCTTACTGTTTTCCTTTTAAGTTTTGTTGTCCCACTAAGGTCCATCCGAACATAGTGACTTGACAAAGTAATGTCGTTTTACATGTATTGTGCTTTTAGAACACACTATTTAGTAGAATTATCATTCATTGTTTGATTTTATGTTCACTACTTCTATAGTGCCTTTAATTCCAAGTTGTGTTGCTTTCATCCTGTTGAATTATACTCATTGATGTAACATTGTTGGCAGACCATTACCCTAGCATGTTCCAGGGGATACATCTTATGATAAGATTCGTTTTCACAATGTTAGACCACAATGTACAGAGAGTGCAGGATAATATTATAAACACTCATATTGATAGAGGTGATGCATACACTTCTCCATGTGTCATCGCTGCTCTATATCCACATCATCTAGTGCCTCCACATGTTAGTCCCTTGTGGGGATGCTTGGACCAATATGAATAGGATGTGTGTCCTCTCCTTTGCTTTGCTAAAGGTTGAGCCATGCGGGTCTAAAACATAGACCCGTGCAAGTAGTGTCACAACCTCGGACCTCGGCACCAGTGCATCCTTCTGAGGCATTCTCCATTGCCTTGCAACACTTAGTAAGGCTACCAAGGTTAGGAGAAGGGCTGACACTCACTTATCAGATTCCATTGTGGAAGACTTGCTTATTCGTCCCTAGGTTATATTGGATATGTAATTATTGGTATAATTGTTGGAGACTCAAATGATGGATATGCAAGCACTTATGCCTTAGTTGGTCATAGAGAGAGAGAGAGAGAGAGAGAGAGAGAGAGAGAGAGAGGCTTCTCCACGTGTTTTTATCATCCAAGGACATGTTCTGCTTCTTGTGCCTTCGTACTTGAGGAGCACACACCATGATTTCCACTTTGTTGCCTTCAGTACAAGAGGGTTACACCACTGACGATGTGTTTGGCCTAGCAAAAGCTTCCACTTGTATCTTTTAGCAACCTAGATATGCCACCAATTGGGTTTCATGGCTTTATTTTCCTATAATTGAAGGCCTCCATCTTGTTTATCTCACAAGTAATCTCCTCCCCAAAACAATTGAGAATCTGATTATCTCCATTGGCCTCCATTAGGGCTTCTCTCTCTCTCTCTCTCTCTCTCTCTCACACACACACACACACACACACACACACACAAGTGTCCACAAAATGGACATGCGTGGCTGGCAGAAAAATAAAAAAATTAGGACAAAGATGAGGGTGTTTCCAATGGGTTTCCATGTTCAACACATGCCAGACACCCATATGCCCCTTTAATTGCTGTGTCAGTGCTACATAGCCTTCCAGCCTCCTTTGGAATGACTATCATTGACTCCTCAATGAAGTCTGAAAACTCCTCATTGCTCCATTGGCTATCCAGACCCTAACTTCTCAATAGGAAATCTAACCACATTAAGATCTCCTCTATTGTGATCTCTATGGAAGTGATTGGGACTAGATAACTTGTGTCCAATACCAATAAAAAAGGCATTTTGCATCTTTTCAAATTTTTGATTCCATGGGGCCCATATTCATTATTCTGTAGGTTAAAATCTGGACTCGTTTTTATTTTATTTTATGGAATTTCCATTTTGTAGAAACCTTCATGAGTTTGAGACCCAATGAGCTTGCTTCTTTTCTCCTCCTCCTCCTTAAATATGTTTACTTCTAGTTGTCTTCCAAGATGAAAGGAATTTAATTCTTGGAGACTAGGGTTCACCATCTTTTAGTTCTTATTTCTGGTTCCATACTAATTATCTCTCCTTTAACTTGGCCATCTTCATTTGGATGACCAAGTCTCCACCAAATTTGAAGGCTTTTGCTTGGCTATGCAGGAGAGAGTCAATACAGAAAACAACCAAAATCAAGAGCCCTAAGCCCAAATACGTGGGTTCTTTACAAAAGAAACAATAAGACTGTTAATCTTCTCTTTATTGACAGACTTGTAAAAAAAATTAAAAAATCTTCACTTTAAGTTTAACCCACTTGGATGCAGGCCTGTTTGATTTGGCTGGATAAATATTTAACTCTTCACTTTGGATATAAAATCATTTCTTCAGATCCCTGTGATGGTTTCGGTTATGTCGATAAAGCTCGAGTGGAAGAAATTTAGTTCAAGGCAAGAATTTAAAATGGTAGAGATATGGAGAATGCCTTTAAGCATCTTAGTATCTTTTAAGACTCCTTTAGCTGGGAGAATATTGTTCAGCATTGGTGTGTGTGCTTTAGGTAATTGAGGCAGTTGCAATTGGAGCCAGTCATGGTTATGCTACTCTTTCTATGTGCATGATGGTGTTGGTTGGGTTACTTCTATATTGATTGCTTTGTCACAGTATGTGCACTGGTGAGCTAGATTGTCGATTTGTTGTTGACCTTTCATCATGCCATGGATTCCTTACAAAGAGGCTGGTGGATTGGCAAAGAGGGCCGGTTTCCTTTGTCTTGTTCTAGGGTGCATTATGGCTTCCTTGAATTGGTTGGATGGGATGCATCTGTAATTTCATGTCCGGGGCTTTTATGATTTTATCGTTCTTTATGTTTCAGGCCGTGTGTTGAAGAATTTCTCATCTTTCATTTGTTTTCTAAGTTCAATTCCTTATTTGAGAAAAGAAAAAAACGTTGAAGAAGAAGAGAAGGAAAGAATGGAGTGAAAAGCCTTGGAATCTCCCCTAGCATTTTAGGCAATCATACCTGAGAGGAGATGCAAAAATTCAGTAACTGGTTTGAAGAGATATTTTCATTCATTACCTCAGGACAATGTTATTACAGTAGCACTCAAGTTCATAGACCAGCAGATTTAGAGCCAAGTAAACTTGGGAATAAAGGCTTAGGCTACTAGGTGGACCTTTTTTAATCTTTTGATGCCCACCAGAGCAACTAAACTTGGCCCAATTTATCACGATGGGTGAGACAACAGTACAGCCAACCACTTAAGTTGCTGTTGTTCGAACCTTGCTACATAATCACATTACCCCCTGAAATCTGGTTTTCCAATTTTCTTAAAAATATCCTTCGAACTTTTCCCTAGCCTCTTAAAGCATGAATTTGGAGACTTGAGAGATCAATTCGTTATAAAAGTCATTCATAAACAGCCCACGTGCAATCTGACTGACGCCTATTCATTTCCTACAAAATACTTGCCACCCACTATCTGAAGTTGAAAAAATCTTGGTGTCTAGAACACATACTCAATTTCATGTGAACATTTGAAGTTGAAGGAAGGTGAGTGGCAACACCAGTAGAGCAACAATAAACATGTTCTTGATATAGAGTGAGATTCTCAATATTTAAAAGATTTCCTTTTCTTTATGTTGTTTAAGTAGGACAATACATGGGCATTCTGGTTAATCTTGTTTATGTCAAACTGTCCTCCCTGCTGTTGTCTTCCAAGTCCTGTAGGTGATCTTCTTGATGCCTAGCAACTTGCCACCCTGAAGTACTCCTCGAGATCTAATCCCACTTAAAATGAATGTTACATGTAATGTTTGTGAAAGAAAGTCTTTCCTTATAGTTGACCTCAAACTAACTTTTATTTGTTTCAGCGAACTTGTAACTAGGATTTTTACGGTTTGATTTGAGGTGTTGAGGTTACCAATTTAAACTTGCAAGCTAAGTAAGATAGAAACAGAGACCCTTATTTTTGCATTTTAGAGACAAATAAAAAGTAGACATTTAGAATGTTAAACTTGAATCAAATGAATAGGTCAGCCCACAAATGAAGCCCCACGTTTGGGTAAGCATCACTTCAACCTTGCTACAAGACATACTAATATAAAATTAATAAAAAAATAGGTAAGGCAATAAAGCTTAAGGAACCAACTTCCTGGGTAAGTTCTAACAAGAACCTAGCCAGGTAGCTACATTATTCTTTGATTCTTCCTTCTGTTTATGGTATATATGTATATATATTTACAACTTCTGCATTTATGTTTCCTGCATCAATTAGCCTAATTGTTGTCTGCATCTTGATGCATTAAAATAGGGGCTTAAGTATCAACACTCTGGCCTTGTTATCTTTTATGCGGAGGGAGAACCTTATATATGGACAAATAAAAATAAAAAAAGGAACAAGAAACTTTTTTCATGTTATAACTAAATAATCTATAAGAACTTTGAAGGAATTCGATAGATGCTTCATATAACATTGATTTATCTGTTAATAGCTGTTGCTTTGTCAGTTTATGGAATCAAATTTAAAATGGGAGTGGCACCACCCAGCCAGCAGGGATAAGAGTGCGGTTCTTTGTGGACTCAAGATTGTTGAACCATACATTAAAAGTTCTATACAAATGAACAAAACTTACAACGTTTCTTCTACGACTAGAGTGCTGAACAACAGCATGCTTTCCATAACCTTGCCCATCATAAACTTAATCTCTTTCGTTGGTGGGATTATCTGAAGATTTGCTGTCTTACATCAATTTAGTATTGGAGCAGGTTTTTAGAGTCTCTCTTTTAACTTTTCCTAAATCAACAGTTGAAAGGGTTTTCTGTCTAAAATGTTATCTTTCAGGCTCCACCTCCCTTGATAAATGTTATGACTAAAAATCTTGTAGGGGAATTTGTTTTGAGCCCTTTTCCCAAAAAAAAAAAAAAAAAAAACAAAGCTTTTCTTATCTGTCTCTTTCAGTACATGAAAGAAATATCTTTCCACTTTAGGTTTTTTTTAATTCTTTATGCTTTTAATGCTTTATTTTGTTTTATCTTCAAGAAGAGATCTTCCTTGGATTTATTCTCTACGGAAACTAACAAACCCTTGTTGATTTTCATTCTTAAAAGAATAAATGCAGAATGATTAGAAATTTATGCTGCAGACTGTAGGCATATAATCCCTTCAACAATTGTTACTAAGCGTCATTGTTATGTAAAAGTTCTGGCATGACTAATTTTATTTTTCTGCATTATATCTACTCAATTGGACGCCATGTTGGTTACGTCCCTTGTTCCATTATATAGGTCTTATGTTCTATTTTTTAGAAGTCCCATTTTATATGCCATAATTTGAAAAGTCAAAAATTTTGATCCTCACTTCCCCGTATTACCCTTCAACTTACGCTAAATCAATCTCAGTCCCAAAAATATTTATTCAACTCAGACAAAGGGCAATTTTTGTAAATTTATTATTCAAAGATGCCTTAAATTGTGTCTATGATCATTTTTATGTCTTATATTTTATTTTTGGAGTATTTGATGAAAAATTCCTCAATACGTTATCTGGAATTCTCAGCTTTTTCATGGCAAGATCCTCCAAATTTGAATGTGTGTATATATTTGTATGGATGCAAGTATTTCTACGAATATTTACTTGCAATTGCATGATCCATTTCTAGTTGTGACATGTCACATCCTTCGTTGGGAGCACTTGTCATTTCATTCACACACTGTCTAATCAGTTTTTCACTTGAAGAAGGTCTACAACTGAAACTTATGATGAGTGAGAATGGGAGCGTTAATTTTCAAAATGCATGATTACCTTTAATTTTCGTCTCCAAACCTTTATATAACCCTGAGATGAATGACAGATCATATCACGGTATGGTATACTGCTCAAACATGCACGCATTCAGCAATGGACTGTCATGGTTCTCTCTCTCTTTGTATATTATATATGATGTATGTATGTGTATATGAATGTGTATATCTTTGTGAGTCCTGATAAGCAGTCATTTTTCCTTTTTCGGTTTCGTGTCTAATTCCCATCTTGAGCTGTGCCCATGAACCTATTTTTGATGGGAGTGACCATTTACCTAAATGTCTTACTGATTCTTTATCCTTTTGTAGGTCATTGCCGAGAGGCTTTCAGAAGAAGAAATTGGTGGTCTGAAAGAGTTATTCAAAATGATAGACACGGACAATAGTGGAACAATAACTTTTGACGAACTTAAAGAGGGTTTGAGACGAGTGGGTTCTGAACTCATGGAATCTGAGATTAAAGTTCTCATGGATGCAGTAAGAAGAATTGTCTATATAGCTGATTTACCGTTCTGTTAAATTTTATTCTTTTTTTTTTTTTGTTCATTTGGATTGGATAGGCAGTTCTCTATCTTTTACTTTGGGGGAATATTGCAGGCAGATATTGACAACAGTGGAACAATAGACTACGGTGAGTTTCTGGCTGCAACTGTGCACTTGAACAAATTGGAGAGAGAGGAGAATTTAGTGTCAGCCTTCTCTTTTTTCGACAAAGATGGTAGTGGTTACATAACCATTGATGAGCTTCAACAAGCCTGCAAAGAGTTTGGTTTAAGTGAAGTTCACCTTGATGAGATGATCAAGGAAATTGATCAGGATAATGTAAGTTTACCCCTTTACTATTACCGTAAATAATTAGCCAGCAGTACAAATCCTTAGTTTAAATAGAAAAATGGTTAAGTGGCATCTTATTTTTCTATGCTAAATATCCTGGGAAAAAATTCTAAGTGAACTGATTTAGAGATCACATTCACACATAATTATTATTTTTAGTGCAAATAGTCCATTAACTTTATGAAGCCGAGTGCATTTGTGATAAAGAGGTAGCTTGCTTCATTATGAAGTTACAAACAAAAGTTGAAGTCCGTGAATAGTAGTGGACCAATGTTTCTATCCTATCTCTTCCTGCACTTAGTTAAATCTACTTAACCTTGAATGTATCCATGTGTTTTTGTATGTCCAACTGTGTACACTTGAGCTAATTTTAAAGTTCCAATCACCTGTGCATTTAATATACATGCATCAACTGTGTATGCATTTATATGTTTGTTGGTCTGTGTATATACATATTAAACATGTATGCATACAGATGCCTTCTTGTTGAGAGAAGATATGATGGCACTAATGGGAAGCTTTTGTGGACGCAGGATGGACAAATAGATTATGGGGAATTTGCTGCAATGATGAGGAAGGGCAATGGGGGAGGGGTTGGGAGGAGAACCATGAGATCCAATTTAAACTTGGGAGAAGCTCTAGGAGTAATAGAAACTGGGAGAAGTGTCTGAAAATGTCAACTGTAATCGATCTCAAGTGTCAGAAAGATTCAATGGCCAAACCTTATAATTTTCATGAGTAGCAGCAGTGGGTTATTTATTGTCCTTTTTTTTTTTTTTGGGGGTTTGGAATGGTTTGATGGCTGCTCATTTTAATGTACCCATGGTACTAACAAAAGGGATCTCATCCTCATCTGGGTGGGGGTGGAATGTAAAACCACATATATAAACAATGAGATTTTGTTTCTTGCTTCTTTTTTTTTTTTTTTTTTGGTATCTTCAACTTTTGTACCCCTTTCTCTCTCTTTGTTTTTTTTTTTTTTTTTTTTTTCTCATTTATTATTATTTCTTTTATGAGAAAAAGAAAGGAGAAAGAAGAGGGAGGAAAGGAAGGGGGGACATGGGGAATCAACAGATATGGCTTTCATGGCACTCTGTTAGGATATTGTGTTTGACTAATATTTGAGAAATTCGTTGTCTCCATTTATTTATTTATTTTGCTTAACATATGACAATTTACTTTTACTGGAGTTGAGAGTGTTTGTCAACATCTGGGATGGACTCTTATTTTTTGGCAGTGGGGGTGACCTAGCAACATCTCTCTGCGTGACTATTGCAGCCCGTTTCCCTTTTGACCCTCCCAGAAAGGAGGAGTAGAGCCACAGCTCTCCTGGGATGGACTGTTATTGTTATATCTGATTATTAGATCAGCAATCAGCAATTCTTGGTGTAGTTGAAGCAGGCAGGGTCTGTAGTTGAGGCATCTCTTCCAACTGAAATTCTAACTACAATAGGCTACTGTAAGAGCAATTTTACAGAGTAAGGTATTTGTGGATGTACTAAAGAAAAAATGGCGGTTTACCCAATGGACAATAATAAAACGGCTGGTGAGGATTTATTATTTTTTCTATTTTTATTTATCTTTGTGTGGGTAAGAGGAATGAAATCTTAGAGCATTTGTTGGAAGTAAATAGATCTATGTAAACAAAGATTAATTGAAAATAATTCACTTGCAGATATATATGCATACATATGTATAGGGGCAGAATTAATTTCGACCCGGTGTAAAATAATAATAATAATAATAATAATAATCAACTTTACATCATTTCATAATTTTTTTTTTGTCAAATTTATATTTTAACAAATCCGGCTGTTTGATTGCATATTCTTCTTATACTTATTCTTCATGCGTACCAAATTTAACTTCTTTTTGTCAGAGTTATAATTTGGATTGCATATCCCTCTTATGCTCATTGTGCACGCCAAATTTTAAGATCAAATTAAAGATATATTGTGTGAGAATTATACGAGTATATGGAAAAGAATAATTCTTGATCTCCAATAGATTTTTCTGTCAGATTTATGTTTTACAAGATTAACTGTTGTATTGCATTTTTTTTCTTGTGCGGTGATGCATATAAAAATTTTAAGTCTATTTTCATCAGACAAATGATTTCTAAATCTATCAGCATATTAAAAAAATTCTTGATATTTTTTTTTTTTGAAGCTCCCCTAATATTATAAATAGGGTAAATTATATTTTTCACGCTGCAGTTTTTACTCAATCTCACTTTAATATTTAACTTTTTAATTGTGACAGTTGAAAATACTTTTAACCTAAGTATTTGGGTGCCAAGTTCGACAATCCAATTAAACTAGAAAATGAGAAATTATTCGATACTCCTGAAACGTCATGTATCCTTACTTCTCTATTTAAATGGGATGAATCTCACACCTGTTATGGGGTGTACTTGACCCACTTAATAAGAGAGATCTCACTACTCTATGAGTGATGGAGCAATAATGATGTGTAGCTTTAGGAGCACTGTATAATTTTTTTTTAAAAAATCTAGTTTCAAAATCCTTTAAGCCCTAAGATAGTTCTACACGGGACGAGTCTGTGAGTGTGTTATATACCCGTGCACCGCTACTCCTTTGAGGAGTTGTGTTGGATTGTGGTTGATGTCAAAAAAAATTAAAAAATAATAATAACAATAATCTTTCAAGCCATTCGAATGAATAATAATAATTATCATTATATTGGCTCCACCACTGGAAAGTCTAATCTGAGAAACTCCAATTGTACTTTTCAACCGCATCGGCTGGCTGAAGGGGCTTGGGGTGTAAGGAGGACTTTCTAGGCAAAGAATGGAGCCAAGCCCACTGGCCCATTTAAGTGGGCGGGTGACGTGGGTCTTGGGGCCCATGCCATGTCATGTCACGTGAAAAGTTGCCGAAAGACTTTAGGACCTTCTGCTTGATACAGCTGTGATGGGCCCGTTGCTCATTATTGTTATTATTATTATAGAAAATCACAGAAAAACCCACAAGCGGTCCTTTTTTGTCATGAAAAGTTAAAAAAATAATAAAAATTCAAAGCATCAATTCAACTTTTCTACTAAGTTATCTTAAAGGGTTTTTGTTAATCTTTTACATCTACATTACCAGGACAAATGTTAGTTATTATTAGATTAAATTATCATTTTAACTTTATCTAATATTTTAACATCATTTCTCAATTTTTTTTTTTTTTATGTAACTCCTCCAACTTTTAAAAGTAAAACAATGTAATATAACATTAAAAAATTGAGAGTTAATTACACCGTTGTTCTCAATTGTGACTTAATATCACTTCACCTTTTTCATTTCTAAAATATGAGTACGAAAGGAATGAATTGAAATGGAATGAAAATAAGAATGATTGAAATTGAATTAAATAGGGGAATGGAATAATTATTCATATTTCTTTGTTTGTTTGCTTAGTGGGAATGGAATGATCATTATCATTATCTTGTTTCGTAAGATAAATTAATAATACTGGAACGAAACAAAATTTTAAAAAAAAGAAGAAGCTATATATAAAATTTTTAGATGGATACACCAAAGGGAGTGACGAAAAACAAAAGCATTTAAACGGATAAACAAAAAAAAGTTATAATTTGTATCATTTTGTTTAAAAAAATTGAATAATATATATATAAGAATTGTATGAGAAAATGAGATTATATATTGCTAGTAAAAATCGTTTCTGAATGCAGCTCATGAGAAACAACATTTTTTTTCTATGGATGTATAAGTTTCTTTATATGGAGGTATCATTAATCTCTGAAATTTTGCCCACAGCAAAACAAACGCCTACATGATAGATTAAGTGGGATAATAGTCTGGAGACTCCTTGTCCAGTCCGGCGATCAAACTGGGATTTAGAGTTCTCAATTCTCTTGACTAGTTGAGTTTTATTTATACACCTATACCTGTACATATATATAGGTATATATATATATATACATCTATATATAACAGGTTTGAGAGCACGGCCAATGCATAAGCACTAGCAACAGTAGCACCAAGATGGCTGAGGTTCACGAGCGGCTGGTTGTGGTGGCGGCAACAGTGGGTGGTGGAGAGTAGTTGTGGTGGTGGTGGTGGTACATGGCAGTAGTGGTGGCAGATGGATGGAATGGTCATTTCAATAAATTGTGAGAATAGTTCTTTTTAGAGAATGATCATTCTAACTTTAAATAGCGAAACCAGAGAAGAGAATGAGAATAGAAGTGAAAATGGTCATTTTATTCTGTTCCATTCTCTTGTACCAAATATAGCTTTAGAGAATTTAAAGTTAAGGACTTTGATTGTATATTACTTTGTCAAGCAAAAATAAAAAGAGGATTTTATAGCTATGAGATGTAAGTCCCTTCAGAGGCCTAAAAAAGGATCAAAATTATCAGAATAACATTGCTTTTGTCGAGCATCAGTTGTTGCCCACCAATATCTAGGGTATATTTGAAACTACATATTTGTTAACGAACGAAAAAATTTCTCACCTATTATTAGACCAAAAAATGTGAGATCCGTATCATTCATTAAGTATCTAGTTTAATTGCATTTAGATTAGTTTAACAATGAGCTTAAGTGACATGGTTTAATATTAACTACCTTCTCACATTTTATTTGTGATTAATCTCTGTTAACTTGCTTAAGGGATAATTAATCCGTACTAGTCAAAATAATTAAACTGAATTTAGTCATAGAGATGCTTGCATTAATAATTTGTGTGCTTCATACCTACTTGTTTACTATTAACAAAAGCGTCACATGTCTATGTATATATATTTTTGGGTCAAATTTCTTGAAAAAAATAAAAACATGTTTAGTAAATATATATATTTTTTATTTTTTTAATCTTAGTTATGCAAAAATAATTCTACTTTTTAAAATTTATTTTAAAAACAAATCTTCACTTCTTTTTTTTTCCTTACCATCCACTGCCACCATTCACCAATGTCACCACCGCCATCACCCTTCACCACCCACCACCACCATCTAACAGCCACCTGTCGCCACGACCACAAGATTACCAAACCCCAATTACATTTAATAAATAATATAAAATATTTTAAAATTTTCACATATAATATAATATCAAAATTTAATATTATATACTAAAATTTTATTTTATTATAACATTATTAATTTATCTTACTAAACAAGATAATGAGAATGATAATTTCATTCCCACTAATCAAACAAACAAAGAAATGGTCAAATGAAAATTTCTGTTCCCATTCCATTCCCAATGAAAATGACCATGCTATTCCCATTTCATTCCCTTCTAACATACATAGCCTAAGAGTGACTTAAGACTGTTTGGCTTGAATTTACCAATAAGAAGCCTTGCTCTGTGTTTAACCTGGCTGGCTGTCCAACAATAAATCAAGAACAGCGAGTGGCAGCAGCAGACCTCTCCAAGGCCCAAGCTTGCTTGCTTGCAACATCATTCTGGTCTGGATGCCAAAATATTTTATTGCGACTTCCACTGCCACTTCCACTTCATTCTCTCGTATGTATGCAGCAAACATTCCATATCATATGATGCCATTATCAAAGCTCCAACCAAAAGCTTTTTTATATCAAAGTTTTCACATAATAGCATTGGTGGTACTTCGTGCAAATCGTAAAATCATATTCCCTTTTTTTTTTTTTATATAGTAAATACATGATCGAAATATTCGTTATTGGGTCCAAACTAAAAAATAAAAATAAAAAACCTATGAAGGGAAGGCACTCCTCCTGACATTATATGATTTGTAGGGTGTTTCACATTTTACTAGAGACAGCAAGGTATTTAGTATGGCGCCCCTGAGCAATAATTTTACCCGTCTTTTTCTTCCTCAACTCAACACTGACAACAGCAATAGCCTTTCCAACACGCAAAGCCTTTGCTTCTATCTCAATTTCCTCCTGAAACAAAACACCAAATTTTACATAAGTTAAGACATGCAGATATATATACACACACACATATAGCTCACAAGAAAGACCTCAATCAAGGAACATAGACAGGAAAGAGGAAACGAGAGAAAAAAAAGGAGGGGAGGGGGGGGGAACAGATCTTGTGGGTGGAGCCAAGCCCAACTGGCTTTAAAAAATATAAACGACGAAGTTATCAGCAAAGCAGAACCTTTCAACCTAGAAGAAACAAAAATGACCTCATCACCAACAAAATACCATGCCTATGCATTTAAATTTTGATAGACTATAGGTTTGACTAGAACACTAAAAATTTGATAAAACACAAAACACCTGATCAGCAACAAAAATATAACCATATTATAATTCACAAGGTGGGTGTAACTTCAAAAACTTCAACACATGCAGGGACATATGTGAATATATATATATATATATATATATTATATCTATCAAAAATCAGCAAGTAACAGTCATTATCCACCCTCTAAAATATGTAACATGAAAAGTTTGAATACTTCATGCATTCTAGACAAAAGTAGAAGAATTAGAACTTGTCAACAATAGATCTCAAGCTTTTGACCAGTTCTAGGATAACATCAATAGTTTGCAGTGTCCAAAGCGGTCAGCAGCTCAGACCTCAATGGAGACCAAGTGTTGATCCCACCAATGCGAAATGTTTTGATGGGTGGACTGGTTTTATAGTACATAAGGTCTACTTAATAAATTCAATAGCTTGATTGAGCCTTAACCACTTGTGAAGGCCCAGAGTTTCCACACACAGTCTAGACTCGAGCCAACCATAGTCAATCACAGCTTTTCACATTTTTTTTTTTTTTTTGATAGGTTAATGAAAGAATATTAATCACAAAAAGACACCAGAGGCCCCACCCCTGTACACTGAATAAAAACAAACTACAACCTCCCTTTAAAATTAAGATGACCAATGAAATCTAATAAAATCATTGAAGATTCACAAAAGTTTCCTCTCAACCCGAAGTGGAAAGTAAAAACAAAGAGTTTTTAAGACAATATATGAACAGGCAACACAACCTCCTCAAACGTCCTTTGATTCCATTCCTTCCATATACACCACAAAATGCAAAGAGGAAACAGCTTCCACGCCTCCTTGTGAAAATGGTCTCCATACCCTTTAGGCCAAGAATCAAACAAAGAGATTACAGATCAAAGCATAACCCAATGTATTCCCAAAGTAGAGAACACCAAACTCCAAAGCTGCCACGCAACATTGCAATGGATAAGGAGATGGTCAACCGACTCTTCTGCTTGATGACACATAATACACCAATTAGGAAGCATCTTCCCACGCTTACAACAAATTATTTGTGCCAAATAAAACTTGACTGATCATGTGCATATATTAGATAAATTTACGTAACTTTAGCTCAAGTCAAGATATCAAGTTTGGCACCATCACCATGATGATTTTTTCCTTTCCCCGAAGATTGAAGAGCCCAAATTTGGATAACTAGTGTCCTCGGAATTAGTTGCCATGGCAAGATGGACAAATGTGTACTCCTATGACTGAAGAATAAAACATATATATTCCGCAATATCCAAGACAAAAATGAAATGAAACGTCTCAAAACAAAATTACTTAAGCTTCCAGTGAAACATCTTATGCAGCTACACATGAAATTTGATCTGCAAAAGATACACAAGAACAGTATGCTTCCGGTGAAACATCTTATGCAGCTACACATGAAATTTGGTCTACGAAAAATACCCAAGATCACATACGTATGATTAGACCAATGAAGTATGGTAGACCATTCAAAACTCATTGAGAAAATTCAATCACCAAATAGTAAGTGTCATAGTGGACGAGCAATTGCCTCGTCAAAAAAAAAAAAAAAAAATTAAATAAGAAGTAAAAGATAAAAATAAAAAAGTGGATGGGACAATTGCATATCATCACCAGCTGCTCCTAAAAAGAAAAAAATAATAATAAACTGTTGGAAGAAAGGGATGCTTTGTTGCAAGTTTGTGCAACAGGGGGTATCACGGGTTTGCAATATATTGATAAAGAAAAACAGAGAAATACATTGATAAGAAGATAATTAAATTAATTATATAATTTGCAGGGTATTTTAACTAGATCATAAAATGAGCCTTATGTTAAACTTAATCCTAATGGATCTCATGAAGACAATGGACTAGAGGAAACAGAAATTTTATTTGAGAAATCAGAGTAGAACTATGGTCTGAAAATGCGGCCGCAGTTCAAGCCCTTATGGAGAGAGAGGCTTAATTCAGTAATTGGATATCCAAATTGAAGCAAGCTCTTCAAATGTTACAAAGTTAGAACTATTAAATTTTGTGCTTCATAAACAAATTACCTTTAGTACTCAAAAAATACCATCAAGGACCATTCTTAGAGTTGAACTAGTGCTGTATATTGAACAGGCTAATCAAGCAGCGATGTACCATTGGAAAAATTCATACAAGTGTGAACTAGATAGAAGATCAAAATAAATCATGAAGTGCAGAACTTGAAAAATTGTGTGCAGTGGATGTTTCTAAAAGACATATACCCTAATACATACTGGTCATGTATATACACAAAAGCTACTAAAGCAGTGGAGCAATATTGGAAAAAGGCTTTACAAGTGTCAGATAAAAGATAGAAATATGTCACAATTCGCATTGGATATTTCTACAAGACATATACCATACCATGATATGCAGATGATGCAAGCAACGTATCATGGACGGGAAGATGGAAATATTAGAGACAAAATGTTAAATCTTACTCAAAGGCTAATTACTTTTTTGATAACAGATATATATAAAGAAAGGCACCAAAGGGGTGCCACCCGAGTACACTATAAGAGAATCAAAACAAAATACCTACACCATCTATACACCATATCCTTACTAAAAAGACTCTGGCGCCACATCCACTACAACACCCTTGCACCCCACATTCACTATCACTACTGAAGAGGGACCTGCTGTAGATAACTTGCCCAAAAAACAAAAAGAGACCTGCTATAGACAAACAATCCCCATCTACCGACAACTCAGGATTGACATCTGACAGCACCTCCAGATCTTAAAAGCCACACTCTGCATTATCCCCCAGCTATTCATCCCTTCATCCTCAGCAAGAAACCCCCACCGGTTTAGAAAGAGACATGACCCCTATGGCTCTATCAACCTTTTCATCCCACACCACAATCGCCACAGATAAGCTATTGCTGCCCCCCTTCCCTGCACCATGGTCGAACGCCCCTTTTCCCGCGCCAAACCAAAACTGTCTGGCTTCCACATCACTAACTTTTGAAAACTGACCTCATCTTTGCCGTCAGTGAACACCCTCCCCTCCTAGCCTAGAACTGTCAGCTTCAATTCTCGCATCAACTACCAAGGTTTCATCAGACAACCCCTCAGGCACATCAGTCTCTTGCAATAGGCAAATGCTGGTGACTCCTTGGTGCAAACAGCCCTTCTGGCCTTTCACATGTACCCCCGCAGCACCCTGCATCTGGTTTGACAGCCCTCACAACTATCTGCAATCTTTTCTGTGCAAATTTCAGAGGAAGATTTACTCTCTTCTCTTCGATAAACTAGAAAAGATGAGCTAAAGGATTAGGCCCTTGAGAAGGATGGCCCACTAGTGCACTCCAGGGCTTAACTCCCTCACATTATTGGGCTGTCCAGAATGGTCCCACTACTTACCAGGCCAAGGGGCCAGGTTTGGCCCAATTAAGAAGGAATGATCTGCCTACAAATCGAGCTGACACGCCTTACTATTAAAAACTGAAATGGGCCTCCTATCTCAACCCAGCTCATTTCGCCACTTATATGGTCCCCAAGCATGTCCACCTTCCTTGTTGGTTCTTCCCCCATCATCACTGGGCCACTTCATTTCGCACCCCAAGAGACTTTATGAAGCCTATTACCATGCCCGCCCCGACCCCGACCCCGACCCAGACCCAAGTAAACACCAGCATGTGGCTTTTCCCAGACCACATCCCACTTCTAGAACCAACTACATGCCACTTAAAATTTGAAGTCACATGCCCCCTTCGATATTTGCCACGTTACCCCCTTCCATTTAAGCTAGGGCTCTCAATCATAAATGCTCGACCTTGCTGATGTATATGTGCCGCCACCAGACTCGTCTTCAACAACATGGCAGGTCTCTTATCAGCACAAAAACTCCCCCACTAGAATAGACGAGGCCCCGTCTCCAACCACAGGGGCACCTAGAACCTTATACTCCCAAGTATCGACAACAATCCTCATAACCAAAATCTGTCTACCATCAATCCCAAATAAGATGCCACCTCTTCATCATAGCATCATTAGCTTCAATGAAGCCACCACATCAATCTCCCATTGCATGAAGGGCTTCCACATCCCAGAGATTAACTGGAAGACTCATCACTAGGTCTAGACATAAGGTGTCTTGGCTCAAGCATTGCTCGGCCTGACATTGGGCCTAAAATTAAATTCCCAAGCCCACCCATTTAACCCAAAATCATTTCACAATAAAAATATTAGTCAAAAATTGAAAACAACTAATGTAATAGTCAAAGTGGCTTGGGTTTTTCTCTTTATTGACCAAAAGTCAAGAGTTCAAATCTCATAACTAGATTATTTACAGACCTTCTAACAAATATTTTTCTTCTCCAAAAACCCTATAGGCCTACGATTAATCCCAAGCCCAATAAATGATGGGCGGCTTGGGCAGGCCAATGCCCAGCCCTACTCATCATGCTTACCCATACACATATGGGGCTAGATCAAGGCCTGTAGCAGCAACCCATGGGGGACCACTAGTTGACAAACGTAGGATACTCCCCGAAATTCCATGCTTGGTTACATATCTTTGAGCCTCGTCTCTTTAATGGGAAGATGAAGATGTTATAATAAGCTCCATTAAGGTCAAAGACCTTAACCCCTGTCAGAACTTGTCATTTCCGAGCAACCCAATCTCGAATCAACTTGGCCTCCAACACCGGAGCATCTAGACCCCCTATACGACTCACCAGCATCAACTCAAATAGGCCACCATATTGTCAAGGATGAATCCTTTATTTCCACATCACAGTCCCCATTGGACTCACTAATAGGGGTGGCACTACATACATCCTTATGGGGTCAGCTAACCCCATCAAGCTTTTAATTTTTTTTTATTAAATTTTAACACTATATGTTGCTTTAAAAGAAATAAATATCTGAACCTATTCTAACCTTTCCATTTCTCTCTCTCTCTCTCTCTCTCTCTCTCTGATGCCGGTCATGTTCTATTAATCCATAAGTTAGTGTCATTCTTTCTGAAAGAGAAAAGGAAAGATCATTTGTACTATATCAGCTGATTCTTCTCTTTTTTTTTTTTTTTTCTCTGTAACCTTTCATGAAAACCCATTTCAAGCTAACTTACTATTTTTCAAGTCTTCTATTACGTTACAATTTTTTTTAGAACAACTTGTTCATCTTTCATAACAAAACACATGAAAATGATGCTTTTGTACAGCTGGGAAATTTGAGAGTTTTGGTATTTTCCATTAATTGGATTCCTTTTTCAAATATATTCTCCTTTTAATTGCCAAGAAGCATGGGATGAACTGTAAACTCGAACTTATATTGGATTCTTGATTTTCCAATATATTGTCTTTTTAGTCAAGGGTAATTGTACAGTACACATGTTTTCATTTTATTTTGCCAAAACCAATATCATCAATGTATTAAGATTTACTTTATAATCTATGATTTTAGAATTAGTGTAAATTTTTGCCTAACCCCATCAATAAAAATTCATCAGGATGCCACTGCACGCTAAAGAACCCAAGAGTTTTCTAAGGCTATCTTGGGATAGCAGTTGCTACCAGGAACCGACTTAGGTTGTGCCTCCTTCCTCACGCCACCAAGCAGATCAAAATCTTGTAGAACCCTAGCCTTACCAATCCATCCATCTCTTTGCTCTTGAGTTCGAAATACACACCTCACAACCTCTCAAGGTAGAAACTACCAACACTAAAAACCCCTCCATCGCGTCTCTGAGATGCCTCCATCTTTTTACAACCCCATTGACCTCAAAAGCAAGATTAATGAGTTTATTTATAGGTTTAAGACTTGGCTTGACATGGCGATGAAGTTTACATGGTTCCAATATTAAGTCCTATGTATAACTGATCTATGGACATTATTTTTTTACTAAGTAAAAGAAATTGTTAAACCTAATTGATGCGTATGCATCCTTCTAACGTGTGCCTAAATACCTAGGTGATATTGTCTCACTTTCCTCTCTCAGCCTTTTCTCTTCCTTCTTTTCTAACCTCAAGCTCTGGATTCTCTAGAACCAAAAACTGTGTCAACTTGCAATTTAAGTCACAACCAACATTCAAAAATATGACCAACCAAGTTTGATCTCACTCCCAAACATAAAGCCATATTTTGAGCTACCACCAACCACTAAGATTTGGTGATCGAGATAGAGAACCTACTCAAAAGACTTTTGAAGTGATACTATCTCATACTGATGAAATGAATACCATAGCCACAAAGATGAAAAGGCCAACGATATGTGGATCTCATCTTTGATGGAAAGTGAAACTCTTACCGAAATGATGGAGATACTCATACTTTAGTCATTGACAAGATGCTAAAACAAAAAGACGACAACTTGTCAAGGAAATTGAAAAAAAAAAAGAAGAAAAATAGGAAACTCGAGTATCAAGCAAAAGAACTTGTTTACAAAATGCTGCAGGTTTTTTACCCGTGCCTCTTGGTCTATGAGAAACCTCTTTGTTCACAATACAGAGAAAGGGATTTACTACTATTGCAGTATTAATTACACATATTAGGCATGGTGAACATTTCCCACCTATTTTATGAGGAATATACAATGCTCAGGTCTAGCCACACAAGTGAAAGATAAAACATAATTATCGCAAAGGAAAAGCAGAATATAGTTAGTGAGTTAGAAAACACCTTGGAAAGAAAAACAAAAAAATGTTTATTCTTCCAAAATGAACAAAGTTCAAAACATGAGACTTGTATATAATCAAGACTTCTAGGAGTATGCCAAGCCCATTGTGCAATGGGAAAGCAACATGCAACAACCTTTATATTACCAAAAAAAAAAAAAAAAGAGAGGAAAAGAGTTAAATATGTTGCAAACAATTAGACTTAAAAAAATGTATGTTAGCTAAGAAGCATGGATGTTGGACACAACACGAGTACGAACACAAGACATGGTGATTTCAGAAAAACAAGATACGAACACGAAAGCAATTAGGCAAACGAAATAAAATTTTCTTATATTTAAATAATGCACCACTTTTAATGAATCAAAAACCAATACTTAGAGAGGAATAACAAATAATGTTCTAGAAAAAATATAAAGTTTTATATTTTTGTTAAAAAAAATACAAAATCATGAATAGACAATTGTCATTTGATAATTTTGAAGGGCATAATTAAACAAAAAATTAGACGAATCATCTAGGATAGGTACATGCAATAAAAGTGGACTTGTTTTTCTGACTATATATATATATTTTTTTTTATAGATATGACTATTTATACAAAGGGTTAATTTCACCTAGATCTCCTGACGTTTGGCCTTTAGGCACCTAGACCTAGCACCTTTCCAAAATAGGCACCTAGACCCAAGGATCAAATTTTGTTTCGTTATAATGTTTGGATTAGCATAGAAGTGGAAACATTTCGAAAATGTTTTGAAATGTTTCAAAAACATTTCAGAATTGACCAATATTAACATAATAGAACACAATCTTTTGAATTTTTCTCAATAAAAATTGTTTGAGATTTACGAAAAGTTCTGAATTCGTGTTGACACAACTTATTGTTTAGGTATATAGCGTTCTGTTTCAGTAAATTTATCTATATTTCAGTGCATTTTGATGAATCTAATAGAGTTTCATTATTTCACTAGTGTTTTGGTTCTATCTTTTGGGAAATGAAAACATTTCGGCCATTTCGACTAAAACAAGTGTTCTAGACCTTGAGGTTTGGCCTAGCTAGTAGCTGCACCTGGACCTGCTGTCAGCTGAAGGAATGGAATCTTGACTCTTTTGAATGCATGAAATGTCCATTTTGTCCTCCAAATGCAACAGACAAAAAACAGAATTCTAGTTAGATGATGCCGGCTGATTCTATTAGAAAATTAAAATTGTCATTGGAAGTAGGCTTGAGAAATTCTCTCTCTCTCTCTTCCTTCCCACACCTGTCCTGTCTTGTCTCCTCTTTCTTCTCACCTCATCTTAGACACATTGACTTCATGATGCTTAGATAAGCTACATATATAATCAATCATACACAATGACTCGAACCCAAACAAGTATTGTAAAACTGGACTCTTTTAAAAAAAAAAAAAAATGTACTCCGGAAGTTATGGACCATGTGATGATGATATTTAGAATGATGCTAGTTCACATCTAATAGGGAATGAGACTTTATCTGGCCCAGGACACACATTGTTAACAATGCAAGCATATGAGAATGTGTGCCATTCCAATCTCCTCCATATCATAACAGTTTTGTGCCACTCCCATCTTCATTGTTGTATATTATGATTGTTTAACCAAAACATAGATGAAAATTCACAACAATTCCCTTATTTCCAAAACTAAAACATGTAACAAAAGTGACTTGAGCCTATGTACTGACAAAATTGCATCTTCAAAAGTCCTTCGATTGTGCTATCTCCACAAACACCACATTAAGCACAAGGGAGCTAAGAAGCATAAACATGGACATGCATGTCCGCCAAGGTGATTTTAAAAAATTGCAAGGCACAATATAGCGGGGACACGGCAAAAATGTATTATATTTTATATAATGAAAAAATATTTTATATATTAAAATTATAATGTATTATATTTTATATATTCCATATATAAAAATATTTTACTAAAAAATAATGAAAAAAATGAAAGATAACACTAATTAAAATTAAGAACCATGTGTTCTATAGTTCAAATAAACTTGGTTTAAAATCATATTGTTTTATTTGCAATTGGATCATAAGTTATTTTTTTTAAACATGATACGTGTTTCATGTGAGTCTAAGAAGTACGAATACGGACACGGGCATAGATAAAGACATAGATACAAATACGGGACACGACAATTCTTGAAAAGGGAAGACATAGACACAGCAGGAATACGGCAAAAAAAATATTTTTATGTGCAGTGTATATGAAAGTAACATTCACAAGTCATCAAAAAATGTTCTAAATGTGTCTAATGTGTGTCCCTACATATCGATGTAGTGTCCTATACATGTTCATTGAAAAATAAATAAATAAAAATCCAAAACACATACCGGCGTGTCCGAGGAGTATATGTGTCCGATGCGTGACGAACACAAATACGGCACCTTAAATGGAGTGTCCGTGTTTCCTAGATGTTTGTCTAAGTAATGAACATGTGTATCCTTGTGATGAACATGCGAGTCCCCCAAGTGTCTAAAGTGTGTCCGGCTCTATAAAAATAAATAAAATAACAGGACACGTTTGGACGTGTATCTGACATGTGTGTCAAGGAGTGTCCGACGATCGTCGTGTCTGACACGGACATAGCACCTTCTTAGAAGTGTCCGCGCTTCTTAGCAAAGGAGTAATCCTCCAAGCCTTCTTTGCCTTCTCCATTGCACATCGTCTTAGTTAAGATTCACATAGAGCAACAATTGAATCCAGCAAAACCCATATAGCACCAAAATTACAAAATCGCAAACTCCACACCTGCCTTGTTACATCCCAATGAGGTAATCTTCTTCTATCTTATAAGAACCTACCTTAGCAACAGTTCCTAAACAAAACCCACCACAAAATCCATTCCTAGGCAGCCTAGGGCCTAGTTTCATAATTCATTATACATAATTATGGTATCAATTGGAGACTTTTGCAAATAAAGAAGTGTTGATTACCTCAGTTACTGAACAAAAGGTAAAAGAGATTGTCATGTTGGAAGCCAAACACGAGAGTGCTGATGATAAGTGATGTTGCCAGTAACGACAAAAAATATCATTGTCTTGTGTGGCGTCTTCTTGTTACTATACAAAAGGATGATAAAGAAGGAGATTGGAGGAGTAGTATTTCCCAGACAATAATGCATTGTAATGGGCATCATCAGCTGTAAGAACGCAAAGTAAGTACGATAATATAACCTTTCCTTCTGTTTTCAATAGAATTTCAGTTCCCAGCATAGAAGGCAAACCTCTAATGTTCATTGCAAAGCATTTGCAACGCTAGGTTACTGTCCTACAAATTATCCCTATAATTAACAACCTTTCAGCATTTAGGCATAGCTAGCAGAGGTTTTTGAGTTAAAATGTCCATCTAGGTAGGTTTTTATCAAGGTTCTATATTAAAATACACTTTCAGAATTAAATTGTGACAAATTCTAGGACACTTTTTATATAAAATGATGGTTGCCTCACTTCTACGCGCACCCGCCCCCCCCCCCCCCCCCCCCCCCCCCCAAAACAAAAAAAAAATTTATTGGGGTAAACACCTATAAGTCTGCATGAATTAATCACAAGTTGTCTATCTACACATCCTCAAATGTATATTAACATATATACATATATATAACCACTGGAGCCGACAAAATTCTCATTTGAGGAGAGGTCAAATTGATGGAAAATATTTATTCTCCAAATCTTTGGTGGGGATATCATTAATGACATTTACATAAACTTTATAATAATTGAAAACATTAGTTACAAATCTATGATTAAGTATGAACGAAATTAATCACAAGATCATAGTCGAAAAATATATTGCTGAGAATTACACATAAATAAATCATTCAGTAAGCTAATGAAAATAAACCGTAAATGTTAAAAATATATAAACATAGCTTAAATTGCTCTGACAAACCTTTTAACATGTCTATTATTGATTAATATTTTGTAGAGCTATAATTCAGAGCTTTTTATAACTCGTATTTTTTATAATTTCGCTTCTTTTCCTTTCCTTTCTCCATACACAATGTCATTGCTCTTAAACTCCAACTAAATTTGAAAGGCCAAACAGGTCCCGTAATAAAAATTCACAATGAATTATAATTTTCAATTGGGAACACATAAGAGAATTATAATTTAACCATTATAGTTCAGATAAAAAAGGAAAGCTTGACTCGTAGTAGTTAAAGAAAAAATAGGGTTCTTGATGTATCAGGGCAATGATATTGGATTCTTCTTTAGACAAGGAAAAGGAGAACTTTTAATGTCCTAGATTGGTTTCCAATTTTTTTAGGGATTTTCGCCAAAAATTTTTGGGGCGCCCCACTGGTACCCCTCCCGCCGCCAGTTTATAAAACACACTCAAGCACCCATCTTTATTTATTCATACATGAATGCATAAATACATAGAATTTCAATTCGGTTTTTGACACAGATGAGAAAACTAAAAGTTATTGCATTGAAAAAATAACAGAGTATACATAACAAGAGAAACATATAAAATAAAACTAGAAGAGGTACGCACACCAACATAAGCTGCATCCAGGTAGGATACATTAATCTCCACAGAGACACCAGTCATCGGAGCACCCACTGTGTATATAACGGCCGAACCCACCAAGTCCACAAGAGTCGCCGTGGCACCACCATGCAAGAAATTCCCAGTGTTCTTCATAGTTTGACCATCGATCAAATCCGCAAAAGCAAGACAAGACAGAATCAAGTATGCCCAGTGGTTAGTTTTGTAGTTAGTGAATCGAGAGAGAGAGAGAGAGAGAGAGAGAGAGAGAGAGAGAGAGAGAGAGAGAGAGAGAGAGAGAGAGAGAGAGAGAGAGACGGTTTTGAGGGTGAGGGGCGTACCAGTAATCGTGGAGGTACTTTCGTGGAGCAGATGATGCGGCCGGGTTCGACGAGATCAACACGGAGGCCTTGCATCACGAAGGGCTCGAAGAATTTGTTGGGCATTCCATCAATTGTTGTTGCACTTTGGCTGCGAACTTTCTCCAAGTACCTCTTCACTGACTCCAGATCCATTTCCTCCGTTCGCACCAAAGGACTCCAATGTCCAAACCATTGCGGAAAAGGCCATTATATATACTTGTTTTGCTCAGCGTAGCTGCGGAGATTATTTTATTTTATAAATAATTATTTTCTTCCTCTTCTTATTATTCTACCGCTTTTATTTCCTTCATTTAAATCTTTCAACTTTTAATGCTAAACTGATATAGTCTAACACAAGGTAACAAAAGAAAAGGTTAGTTTAGTATTATTTTATATTTTGGACTAAAAATCGTTACATTTTCATTCCTTACCTGATTAAATTTATATTTTTATACGCATTGTTAAGACTTACGATGAGAAACAAATTAACATTTTTAGTTTTTCTAGTTAGAAATAATATAATTTTTTTTGTTAATAATTGTATAATTTCAAAATTACCCTTGATATTAGTGGGGCTATAGTTGGTGGTTAAGAAAAGTAAGATTATTTTTTGATAATTTTCACTATTTTCTTAGGTCTCAAATGGGGCTTATAATTTTGATAATTAACTTTTTATAACAATAAAATCCTCTTCTTTTTTCTTTGTTTGATAGAATAATATACAACTACAATTTTTAGCAAACAAGTTCTCAGCTTTGAATTATACCATTTTACGAGTAAAAATATAATAATTTTTAGTTTAAGAGATAAAATAATATAAGTTATAATTTAATAGAGTCAAAGTATAATTAACTTCTATTTTTTTTCATATATGTGGAAGTGTTAAATTAATTACATTAACGTTCTTTTAAAAGTCGAGGATTTACACAAATAAACTAAAGTTGAGGAATGACTCCAACGTTAGCAATATGCGAATCACCACTACATTTATTGGACCTAAAAATACATCTATAAACTTATCTATGAAATGCATTAGAGGTGTAATTTAGTATATTAGCAGCAACAACGTGCTGCCAAGCGGCCCAGCTGGGAGCCTAGTCTTGTGTTTCATGTTCAAGAGCAGGCCCTCCCTTTCCAACTTGTTATCAGTTAAAAAGTGTATCATGATGGTTTTTAATTGGGCATCCTTTGAGTAGTTTGGGGCTTATGACTTTTTGCTAGGCTAAGCTGCAAAAAGCTCTTAGTATTACAGTTTTGGTTTATAGCTTTTTGTTAGCTTTAAGCTATAAAAAAAAAAATTAAAAAACTTTTGGGCATATTGACTATGAGCTCTAAATAAGCTATATCATAGAAATTTACAGGGCTAGCATTCAAATCCAAAGTTATAGTGGAGAACCCACCTAACATAGTTCAGGTGTGCAAAATTTTAGATAATTATAAATTCTCACATATTAGAATGATGCAACTTTTGCTATGAATCCTGACAAATCTTGAGCTAGCTAGTCTGGCCGAAGTAAAAAATAAATATTTTCTCTAATCAAATTGACGTGTTTCTTCAAATAAAATTGTTGGTTTCAATATGTTTAGATTGAATAAATAAATATAATTATTTAAAATTTTATCTATTAAAAATAAATAGCTAAAGAGATAATTAAAAAGTACCTAGAATCTTGTCATGACTCTCCTCCACCCACAATTATACATAGGGGTGGCCTCTTCGAGATATAAATATTCAACACAAATTAAGCTAGATAGAAAGCATAATCGGATTAAGAATTCTGAATTTTGAAGATATTTCTTCTAAGCCTATGATATCAAGACAGACAATTGCTCGTGGCGAAACTCTATAAGTCTCTACCACGCTTGAAGGTTATAGATTTAAATCTAGGAGTTCATTGTGAAGCATTACAGATTTATAAATAAGCTATGAAGATGGCAAATCAACACAAGTCCATAAATATTTACCAAACTTGAAGCTTAGAGATCCAAATAAAAGAATTCACTGCTAAGTTTTGCAAAATTTATATATCTCTACCAAATTGAAGAAGATTGTACAGATTGATTTTGGAATAAGCTATCTAGCCCTAAGTCAACACAATATGCATTCTTTCATTCTATCACTGTTTCTTTTGCAGACAATAAATTTTTGTGTACACTCCCAATCCATCATAATAGTTCGCAGTGGATACCAAGACCTCCATATCATAACATTACATTCCAATTCAATGTGACCATCAGTGGCCATCGGTGCTAACTCTCTCCAAAATCCCCTGTTTCTTGAATTCTTTTGCTATAAAGATTAAAAATAAGTTTTCGGATTTCTTGAAGTTAGATTGATTTGGTTTGCTTTTGGAAAAGTCATTTTTGACTATTTTTTAACAGGTTGTGATGGTAGTCATTTCACTGGGGAAGCTTTGAAAGAGTTTGAAACTCAATTCAGTTGGGGAAATTGAGTTTCTGAAAATAGCATTCAAACGGCCTACGTATCTTGATGTATAAACCAAAGTACCTTGATGTATAGGAACAAACCAAACGTAATTCGGCTTGGAACAGAAGGACGTTTTGAAACAAGTCTGCTTTTTGACATTTATTGAGGGGCTTTTCGGGAAAAGGTTTTGCTAGGCTAGACTGTTTTTGGAAACTAGTCTGCTTTTTTAAAATGCTTATTTGAAGAAATTTCGCCAAGAGAAATGGCAACTGGGCGTGAAAAGTAGACTTAGACTGCCTACATATTTCACTAGAGTGAGAAGCAAGTCGAATATAGTTCGAGCTAGTTGGGAAGATATTGTCACAATAAAACCTTCCAACTTAACGAAGATTATAAGAAGATCATGGTTTCTATCATGACGTGGCTTGTGCTGGAAGTTTGTTTCTTGAAAAGTTGACAACTAAATTTTGTCAACAATGTAATTTGGTGTTTCTGATCCGGAGGGTTTGCCTAGCGTCAACCGTAGAGTATACACATTCAAATTCAGGACAAAACTCTCATTGTTCGGAAAACGTGCTTTTTCGGGTTTGGAAATTATCATTATGTCGGCTTGTGCTGCGTACTAGTCTTTTTTTGATACACAGAATACGCCGTGCGACAATTGTAAAGGACACATAAAGAGTCTCAAAGCAGGGCCTTTTCTTGTTCATGTTGTTTTTGACGTTTTATTTGGTATTATTGGATATTATGCAAGTCAAATTAAAGCGTTATGATGTATACAATGCTGACACCTAAGTATTGACCCCCGCACATCGAACTTCAAATCTGAGTCCAAACGATCATGTCCTGGTCAAACTCTATTGACATCATTTCAGAGATCAGTCATATCCAATCACCTTAAATTGAAGTCTAGACGACCGTGTCTTGATCGGACTCCGATGATATCATTTTAGAGATTAGTCATCTTCCACCAGCTTAAGCCAAAGTCTAGAAGATTGTATCTCGGTTGGATTCTAATGACATTATTTCGGAGATCAGTCATCTCCGATCAACTTAAATTGAAGTCCATAAGACAGTGTCCTAGTCGGACTCTAATGACATCATTTCAAAGATTAGTCATCTTCGTTCAAATTAAATCGAAGTCCACACAACTGCATCCTGGTCGGACTCCAATGACATCATTCCGAAAATTAGTTATCTCTGATCACCTTAAACTGGAGTCTAGACGACCGCCTCTTGGTTAGACTACGATGACATCATTCTGAATATCAATCATCTCCGATCACCTTAAATCGAAGTCCAGATGACTGCATACCGGTAGGACTTTGATGACACCATTCTAGAGATCAGTCATCTCCAATCACCTTAAACTGGAGTCCAGACGATCGCATCCTAGTTGGACTCTGATGATTACATTTTGAAAATTAGTCATTTCCGGTCACCTTAAATTGGAGTTGAGATGGCCGCTGTCTTGGCCCGACTTTTAATCAAGTCCTTTTGACTCGGAAAAAAGCATAGAACTCTGTAATTAGAACTCACCCTCTTAGAAGGGCGAGTGCGACTAGGTGTGAAATTGAAATTAATTTGATTAAGGACTTTTTAAAAAAATAGGAGTCGCCACCTAACTTAATTAAGGTGAGTTAGGTCACCTAAAGTTAAGTATAATCTGAAGATCAAACTTAGGGTTTTTGAAAAAAGGTTTTGAAAAATCTCCTTAGGAGAGAGTTATTAAAAAAATAGGTTGTTTGACAACTTCTAGAAAGTTTTAAGCCTTTTTAAAAATAACTCCATTTTGGTCCTTTGAAAATAGAAATCTATGGTCCAGGGGTTGATTACGTATAGGGAAGATATCCCAAGATCATCACCCTACCCTGCCCTTTCTGTACCTACATGTCTAATTACCCTTTTATTCACTCACTAGAATAACCGGTTACCATTATCCACTTAATATTCGCTTTAGAATTTTTGAAAACGAAGTTTAGTCATCACTTTTTGGATGAATGATGCATGATGCAAGTCTGGAGGAAAAATGTTTAAAAACATGAAAGTTTTGAAGGATTTTTGAGACAAGGATCTTAAATTGATAGAGAGTTTTGAAAAAGGACTCGGATTGGAATAAGAGCTATGACCGTACCATTCTAAGTTGCTTACGTATCTCATTTGACGAGAATTAGGTTATTCGTAGATCGAGCAAGAGCCTGATGAAAATAGGCGTATTAGGGCCTTTGGAATGTTTGAAGATGCTTTAAGGTCTTTGAAAAGTTTTTGAAGACATTTTGAGGTCTTTGGGAAAAAAGAACTTGAGAGTTTTGATTTGGAATCGGATGTTGGAGTGTTTTTGAAATAGAACTTGAGGGTTTTTGGAAGTGCTTTTGAAATGGAATTTTGAAGTGTTTTGAGATGTTTTGGAACATGGCTCAAGAGACTTTTGAAAGCTTTGAAATCTTGATTATGGACTTGAAGATAAGATTTGGACTTACAAGAGCTCTTATGAACTTGTCTTGAAAAGGGATTTTTGAAAATAATTTTTGTGTACCATAAGAAAGGTATATTGAATATTTCATCACTTTCGAGAGGTTAGTTAATAGATAACTAACTTTTTTAAGGCTATGATGTAAGCACCCTATTTTTGCCCGCTCGGCAATCTTCGAGCTGACCAAGCTCACTTTCACACATCACATGCATATTTAGACTCTAAGCCCACCTTTTAAACTTGAATTTAGTCCATCAGTCGCTTCCCAGGCCCGTAGGGCCCACTTGAAGCTAAATGACCGTTTTGTCCCTAGGCATTTAAACATCCCGGGAACCACACCGGCTTTGGGTATCAAACTGGTAACCTCCCGAGAATACTTCTTATAGTATTCTGAACCTTCCTTTACCTTTCCGGATCATTCCGAGTCAGTTCCGGCCAACCTGGTACAAAATGACTGTTTTGCCCCTAGTGGGCCAGTCTCCTTTTCCGACCACACCGGCTCTGGGTATCAAACGGGTAACCTTCTGAGAATATTTCTTATAGTATTCCCGACCTTCCTCTACCTTTCCGGATTATTCCAAGTCAGTTTAGGCCAACCCGGTACAAAATGACCATTTTACCCCTGGTGGGCCGGTCTCCTTTTCCGACCACGCCGGCTCTGGGAATCAAACCGGTAACCTCTGAGAACATTCTAAATAATGTTTCCAGATCCCAAGTCTTCTTTCGGGACAGTTCGAGTTTGTCCTGGCAGCTTCCCGATCCGATTGACCGTTTTGCCCCTAAAAGCCCGGTCAACCTTTCCAACCCATCTTATCCTCACTTTTCAAGTCAAATACCTCCGGGACACTATTCTAAGTGTTCCTGCTCTTTTCCAACCTTCCGGGCCATTCCCGATCCCTTAAATCATTCCCGGACTTTTCGGAGTCACTCCTAGTGAAACTAGGCTAAAAATTGCATGGTAGTTACTAGTACAAGCGCCCAAATCTAGTCAAAGATACGTTGCTTGCCGACCTTAAATATTTCCTAAATGGCTGGCGCCACTACTAGTGGCGCCAGTGTAAATTCTGGCCTAGCGCCACTATAACAGGTGCCAGTGTTGTCCAACCTCTATAAAATACAGAGCCTCCTCCAACGTGAAAGGGATCCGCAAACTCAACCTAAAAATCATATATTTCGATATACAGAGCTCGAGCACCTCTTAAACCCTAGTTTCCTTAGGTTTTCCAAACCCTAGCCATCCTACATAAACTCTAGCCTCCTATACACTTATACACTCCCCCATACACTCATACACTAGCCTTCAACCATTTTTTGAAGACTTGAAGAGCTGCAATCCAAAGCTTGAAGACAACTCTTGAAGACGAAGATCAAGACCGAAGACGAAGATCAAGACCGAAGACCGAAGAAAGCAAGGCGCGCAATATAACAAGACATACGGTAGGCTCCCTATTTAAATTTCCGCACTTCCCCCCTCTCTCTTCTCTCTCCTAACCCACTTGGGTTTTCTCTATTTTAATCCCCCATCTCTTCCCCCCCCCCTTTCTTTGCATGCTTGAAACAAGGGGATTCCCGGTCCATGTGTAGGATTGGGCTATTGGAGAGTCACCGTGTCGGGAGTTTTCTTCTAGTCTAACCAAAGACCACGTGGGTTCGGCCCCCTTGATTATGTGGTGAAGCCTTAGCCTTGTATGTTCATGACCCCAAATTGCATTGTGCATATCATAGTCTTGCATCTTCCAAAATTCGTTTTCAAACTCGTTTTTAAAATCGTTTTCAAACTTGTTTTCAAAATTCCATCAAAATCTCTTTTTCAAAAACTTGTTTTCAAAACCACAATTCTAGAGTGATTCTAGCCTTTCCATGGCTAGGGTTGCTTTAGAAAAGTGTTACATTGAAAGTGACCTTTTTGGTCTATATTTTCAAATCTTATTGTTTTCCAAAACCACTTTCTTAAAGTGGTTCTAGGCCTCTTATGGCTAGAGTCGCTTTAGGAAAGTGAGACGTTTTTATGCTTTCCAAAAAACTCTTTCTTCAAAAATCTCTTTCTAAAAATCTCTTTTTCAACATACTTTCCTAAAACTCTCCTCTTCAAAATTGTTTTCAAAAACTCCCTTCCAAAATCTATTTTTCAAAACTCTCTTTTTCAACTCCTTTCCAAAATCTTCTCCCCAAAATCCACTTTCTAAAAACACTCCCTAGATTCACCTTCCTAAAAACTCTCTTTCCAAAATCTTCCTTCTAGAAATTTCCTCTCTAGGATTTTCCTTCTAAAATCTATGTTTCTCAAAACACACTTTCCAAAACTCCTTCTCTTTAAAATCTTTTTCCAAAAACTCCCTCTTCAAATTCACTTTCCAAAAGTCCCTCCCTAGAATTCCCTTCTAGAAAACCTTCGTTTCTAAAAACGCACTTTCCAAAAACTTTTTCCTTAGAGCCCAAGTCAAGCCTTAGAGCCCACAATTAGGAAACCCTAATTTTCTTTCCAAAAACATGATTTTCAAACTTTGCCCGAAACCTAGGTTTCCGAAATCTCTTGTTTTCACATCCAAACTATACATGTTTCCAAAACCTCTTGTTTTCTACATTAAAACTATACATGTTTTCAAAACCTCTTTTCCACGTCAAAACTATAATTTTCAAAACTAGGGTTTCTAGAATCTCCCTTTCCAAATCCTTGCCAAATCTTATCTTCCCTTTAGAAAACCATATCCAATCTTCCCGTTTAGGAAACTAGATCCCGTCCTCCGTTTTTGGAAACAAATTCAAATATTTTCTTTTAGAAACCAAATCCAATCCCTTCCTAATCCAAACTTTTCTTAATTCAATTCCTTCCTAAACCATAAGTTTCCTAAACTTAAACTTTAAATCTTTCCTTAAATTTCAAAATCTAACTCTTTCCTAATTCAACTCCTTTTTAATCTTTCACTTTCCTAAATCTTAAGTTTCTAAAACTTGAACATAAAAATCTTTCCTAAATTTCTGAAATTCAACCCTTTCCTAATTTAACCCCCTTTCTAAATCTTAATTTTCCAAATTCAAGTTTTCAAATCCTTCCTAAACTCAACCTTTCCTAATTTCAAGATTTTCTAAAACTCAAACTCTAAAACTTTCTAAATCTTAAACTTTCCTTTTTTAAACCTTTCCAAATTCTAAACTTTCCAATTTTCAAAACTTTCCTTTTTTCAAACCTCTCCTAATTCTAAACTTTCCTAAACTTCAAATCTTTCCAAATCTAAAATTTTCTAAACTCAAAACATTCTTATTTTCAAAACTTCCTTGTTTTATAAACTTTTCCACTTTCAAAACTTTCCTTTTTCAAAACATTCCAAAATTCAAAACTTTCTTAACTTGAAACTTTCTAAATTCTAAGTCTTTCTTAAACTAAACTTTTCCTAATTCAAAACATTTCTAAATTCAATACTTTTCTATTTCAAAACTTTCCTAAAGTGAAAACTTTCCTAAGCCTAAAACTTTCCTAAATTCAAAACTTTCTTAGTTTGAAACTTTTCAAAAATGAAACTTTCCTAAATCGGAGATTTCCTAATTCGAACCTTTCCTAAATCCAATCTTTCTTAAACTCTTGAGTCTTTCCTAAGTCTCATCTTTCTTAAGTCTAGATTTCCTAAACCTCCATCTTTCCAAAATAAGTCTAAATCTTTCCAAGTCCTACTTTTTCAAATCGAAATTCAATCTCTTCAATTCCAAAGTTCCCAATTCCAATTTCCTATCTTCTATTCTAAGTCCAAATCAAATCCTCTTTCCAATTCAATCTCTCTCTTCCAAATCAATCTCTTTTCAGTCAGACTCCGTTCCGAACTACGACTGACCTGATTTCCCCAAAGGGATACGTAGGCAATCTTCATAGGTGCGGTCACAACACTTTTCAAACTTTCAATTCCACTCTCATGGGTGCGGTTTCCAAAATCTTTCCAAATCTCAAATTCCAATCTATTTTCAAAATTCCAATTTCAAAATTTCTATTTTCAAAATTCTATTTCTAAATTTTCAAACTTTTCAATTTCAATTCTATCTCTTCAAATCTCTTTTCAAATCTACTTTTCAAGTCTCTTTTCTTTTCTTGCATATCATGCATCATGTTAGTTTCTTTTCAAGCATTCTTTTTCAAAATGAATAGGGTTGAATTATAGGTAGCCGAAGACTCTCATAGGTAAATCTAGGGTAGATTGACATGTAGGTACCGAAATAGCGGGATAGGGTGATAGCTTAGTGCGTCTTCCCTACACGTAACCAACCTCCGAACCTAGAATCACTGTTTTCAAAGACCAAAATGAGTTATTTTTCTAAAAAGGGCTAAATGTTTTCCAAAGGTTGCCAAACAACCTGTTTTTCTTAAAAACCCTCTCTTGAGGAGATATTTTCAAAATTGTTTTTCAAAAACTCTAAGTGTAGTCCTCGGATTATGCCTAGTTTTTAGGTGACCTAACTCACCTTAGTCAAGTTAGGTGGCGACTCCGAATCTTTTTCAAAAGCCCTTTATTCAAATCAAATTTTCAATTCAAACCTTGTCGCACTCATTCTTCTAGGAGAGTGAGTTCTAACGAGAGAGTACAGCATTTTTTCCACTTGTGTGAGTATTCCTCGAGTGCGAAAAATCTAGGCGCGACATATGACTTTCGAATATTTTTTTGAAAAAAGGGACTTGAGGCTTCCCTTTGGTTTTTCTAAGGCTACGGGGCTATAAAACTCTCCTTGAAATTTTCACTTATACTTGAATAACCCTAACCATGAAATGGTTAGGATTACTTCAAGAATTTGAAGTTTGAAAAAGTATTTTGAAAAAGGCTTTTGAAAAGCAATTAAGGTTTGACCCCCTATATGGACCTTAGGGGGTCACACTTGATATGCCACTTTTTCTAAGGGAACCTTAACCATGAGATGGTTGAGATCACCTTAGAGTTGTGAGTTTTGAAATCACTTTTGAAAATAGCTTTTGGAAGATGTGAAGTGTCTAGTTACTTTTGTTAAAGACAAGTTTGAGAGAATTCTTGAAAATATTTTGGAATAGGGTATAGAAGAATTGGAAAAGATTTTTGAGCAAGATATTTTTGAAAGAATGTCATATGAGGTTTGAATTGAAGGATCATTTGAAGAGGGGTCATTCAGTTGGAACCTTGAAGCATATTAACCTTGTGTTGGGTTGAACTAGGGTCAACTAACTCGGGTTAGGTTAACCTAGGGTTGAAGTGACCTAGGGTTAACTAACTTGGGTTAGGTTAACCTAGGGTTGGACAACTAAGGTCAAATTAACTTAGGGTCGGATTGAACTAGGGTTAACTAACTAGGGTTTAGTTAACCTAGGGTTAAGGTGACCTAGGGTTAACTAACTTGGGTTAGGCTAATCTAAGGTTGGACAACTAGGGTCAAGTTAACCTAGGGTGGATTGAACTAGGGTTAGGTTAACTTAATGTTGGAAGGTGGTTTTGAAAGGCAAATCATGTTATGCAAAGGACTTTTGTAAACAAACCTTTTTGAAGATCATTTCCATAAAAATTTGACTCTAGCCAAGAATATAGTTTATATGGTTGGTGCTTGAAAACCATTCCGAAGAAGGTTTCCTTAGGACCATTATAACATTTCTCTTGAAAAGAGTAGCAATTTTAAAAATCAACACAATAATGACAACTTTTTGGAAAACCATTTTTAATGCAAAGATGGAGAGAATGAACTTTTGAAAACCATTTTGGAGAAGAAGATTTTGAAAACCATTTTTAAAGAAAACCATTCTAACAAGTTAGGGTTCCTATAGTCAATGTAAAGGGAGACCACTCAAGATAAAGTTCCATGGGACCATTCCAACCACTAAACTTGAGAGACTAACTACCTTAGAAATCAAAGAGTTTGAAAATCATTTTCAAAGAAGAATAAAAAGAGAAGGGAACCATCTTAACAATTTAGGATTCCTATGGCTAATATAAAAGGGAGACCACTTAAGAGAAGGTTCCATGGGGCCATTTTGACCATTAAACTTGAGAGAATAGAAACATTGGGAATTAGAGAATTTGAAAATCATTTTTATGCAAGTTGGAATGGAAGGGTGCAAAAATGTGAGTTAGGAGTTAATGGAGAGATTTTCTAAGGCATGATTACCTAAGGTCTCATCCTAAACTTCAAGGGATCAACTCTTAAACCATTTTTAAGAGAACATTTGAATAGGAGGCTTGAAGATGACATAGAAATGGGGATAGTGAAAGCTTGGATAATATGGTCATAAACATAAAGGCGAAGTCAAGCATGCAAAACGTGAACTATATAACCATATGCAAGGGGGTCATGAATTCATACAAGGCTTTAGGCTACACCACATAATCAAGGTGCTCCAAGACCATACCATCTTAAAGTAGGCTAGTGAGCCTCCTTACACAGTGGCTCTCACTAGCTTTCTTCTAGGCATGAGCTAGGAGCTCTCTTGTCTCAAGCATGCGAGAATTGGGGGGTAGAAAATGGGGATTAAAATAGAGAATAGTCTAAGTAGTCTAGGAGGGAGAAGAGAGGAGTAGGGGAAGACAAAAATAAAAAAGAAAATACCACATTTTGCCTTCAAACACTCTCAAACTTCATTAGATGCTTAGACTTGATCTTGGATGAACTTGGAAGGGGCTGGAATAAGGTCTTCTATGGCATGAAAGGCCTTGTAGGGGAGTTGTATAGGCTAGAGTGAGGTGGAATGCAATCTAAGTGTTTGGAGGGAGGAATATATGGAGGGTTTCGGATTTCTAGAGCTGTTTGTGCAGAGTTTCATTACAGTTTTCGATCCTTCCATATGTAAAGGGGGAGGCCAGTATTTATAGGCAAAATTTTGGACACTAGCACATGTCCTATGTAAAATTTACATTGGCACATGTAGCACATGCGCCGGTACTATTCCACAGAATGAAGGCCACGTGTCATTCCTTGTACTAGCTAAATCTTAGGGGGCAAGCAAAATTTTGATCGATTTGGTTAAAATCTGGGCGCATATAACATACGCTCTACTGCCGAGAGTGTTCATTTAAACTTTGCGTTGATAATTGTGCCAATCGAGAAGGCTTCATGGAAATCGGTTGCATCCACAGTGTTCTCCTAAGGTTTCTTGTGAACTTCAGAGTTTTTAGAAAGCCTGAACGGTGTTCAAAAGTGTGAGATATTATCTCGAAAAGTGTGCATGAAATTGTATTTTTGTAGAGCGTCTATGATACGCTTCGTGGGGGTTCAAAAGCAGTTGTTTGTGTGCCGCATGATCGACGTCTTCAGGAAGCTATTTCTCCGATCGAGCCGTACCGATGGAAAGTAATCCATAAATTCTTTCAAAAATTTCTTAATTTATGTGTTTCTCAAGTCGTTTGATGGTACGTTATAATCAGAGAATTGGAGAAAAAACAATCTTAGCGAAGCGTCTGCGAGATGCTCCAGGGGGACTTTCGTTAAGTCAAGAGTGTTTAGTGTTGTGAGGTTCACCTCGAATTAAACGGGGGTGTATGATGGGACCCGCTATTCAATATTCTAGAACCAGTGTAGTTTCGGTGCGCATTTGGGTTGTTAGGGGCAAAATGGTCATTTTGACTGGGCTTGGTTTAAAAAGGTCAGGAATGGGTCAAAGTGTTGTATTAAGCATGCTGGCTCATTTAGGGATGATCTTGGAAGAGTTTTTCATTGTTCGGTGGGATTTATATTGTGCTAGGGCGTTTAGGGGTAGAATGGTCATTTTGACCGGAGTTAGCCAGAATGAGACCAGAATTAGACAGAAAGGCGGGTTGAGTACACCTAAGCATTTAGGAGCACTTTGGAAAGGTGGGCTTACTGTCTTAAGGAATTTTAAACTTTCTCAAGACATGCTTGGGGGCCCAAGGGACAAGTTTGGTTATTGGGCCTTTATTAGGCCCAGTGGGCCTGAGAGACAGTTGACTGATTGAATAGCGGTCCGAAAGTTGATTTGGGCTTGAATGTGCCTACGGAGTTTTGCAAGTGAGTTTGGTCAGGCCGAGGATTGCCAAACGAGCAAAATGGGGTGCTGACAGCCGCCACCCAGTTAGACTATGATGATAGCATTCCGGATATCAATAATCTCTGGTCACCTTAAACTAGAGTCTAGACGACCACGTCCCAGTCGGACTCCGATGACACCATTCTGGAGATCAATCATCTTCGGTCACCTTAAACTATAGTTAAGATGATTGCTATGCAGTCGGACTCCAATGATAGCATTCTAGAGATTAGTTATCTCTGGTCACCTTAAACCAGAGTCTAAACGACTGCCACCCTATCGGACTGCGATGACATCATTTATGAGATCAATCATTTCCGATCACTTTAAATCGGAGTCCAAACGAGTGCGTCCCAGTCAAACTCCAATGACATCATTTCGAAGATTAGTCATCTCTGATCACCTAAAATCGGAGTCTCGGCGACTGCGTCCTGGTTGAACTCCGATGACACTATTCTGGAGATCAGTCATCCCCAGTATCCATCTATATCACCTAGCATCACTTAGCTAGAGTCTCGATGACCACAACCCGATCGAACTCTGAAACCTTAAATTGAAAGTTTGAAGCTTCCAAATCTCATAAACTAGAGCCCTAACGAGCTCCAATGATCTAAATTGGAGGCTGGTGATCTCCGATATCACCTCTGAAGTTCGATCCATCAATCGGGAGCAGGAACCTCGAGCCTAAGAACACCAAAGCAAACTAATACAAAAAGCATTGAACATCACGGCAAAGTAGTGCTGTGATGACCAAAAATGGTCATCACGGCACTACAATGCCGTGATGTGCAAAAATGCACATCATGGTACTCCAACGTAGTGATGCATAGCCTAAAGGGCTTTGGCACTGTTATACCTCAATGCCTCATGTCATGTTGATTGCCATCAAGGTGGACCATCATCCTTTGCATACGTGGCAAAATCTTGGTGGAGCCACATCTCCTCCCTCAAAAAGTTACGCATTGAAACGTCACAAAGAACAAAACAAAGCATCACAGCATTTGAATGCCACAAAGAGCAAAATTGCTTTTCACGACATGCTCTTTGTGGCATTCCAATGCCTTGGTCAAATTTTCCTATAATTAGGAGGCCTTCCCCTTCCATTTTCTCACCAATTCACAAGATCTCTCTCTCTCTCTCTCTCTCTCTCTATAGAGAATTAAGCCTTTTGGCCTCACGCCGTCAAATACGGTTCGGTCAGCCTTAGCCAAGCCGGACCCTTGTCCTATTGATTGGTTCAAAATCACCCAATCCTAGCTGAAGCTTTGCCCAATCAATAGGTTTCGATAGCTCTCCTTCCTAGTTGGAATAATGCTATTTTCCAAGCCTAAGGATTCAAAAACTCCTCCTAACTTGCTGGAACTTTATTCGATTTTCAGGTCAGATAGTGCTTCTGATTTGCTGGAACTCTTCCCAATGGGAATGGTGAAAATAGTCTCAAGCTAGGCCAAAGTGCTGCCAGAATCCCACCAGCAAGAAGGTGTAATTCAATTCGGTCGGTTTAGGTCTTGACTGAAGCCATTGCTATGCTATAGTGTCTAGCATGGCTTAGTCAATATCTAAGCTGTTAGAAGTAAAAAAATTCCAACACCTACCATCCCTTCAGCATAACTGGACCCCTGTCCATTTCTCGGCTCCAAACAAGCCTCTGCCTAGCCATCACTTTGTTCGATTTTTGATAACTAAATTGTGTCTGTTCTAAGCTGGAACTCCACCGAAATCACTGCAGGTATATATATCTACTATCAAGTCACGAAAACCATGCATTTTTGCTCTACTCCTTCTCAGGTTTTGGTGGCCTACTTAGGCTTTTAGTCGGTATACTACAATAGCATGTCAATCCATAGCTGTATTTTGATCCATCATAAGCCGTCATAATGCCTATTTTCAAACCCAAAACTGCATTTTTGACCAGTTATAAGCCGTCATACTGCCTGGTTAAAAACCTGAAAAATAGCTTTCTCAAAACAAATGTCAAGATCATCGTTATGAGCCACTGTATGTAAACTTTACATTTATCGTTACACGGATCTTCCGTATTAGAAATACATGGCCCGTCAAAATGGCAAAAAGGTATAACATGTATGCTCAACGATTGCCGTTGCACGGATCTTCTATACCATAAATGCTAAAACTGTCAAAATAATAAAAATGCCCTTTTCATGGAATACACCCGTCTTCTAAAAAATAACCCAGACTTCAATTATGAGTTTGTGTGCATATGCACTACGGTTGCCGTTAGTTGGAACCTCTGTATCAGAAACACCAAATTCCTCTATAGACTAAGTCAGCCTTTTCAAAGCAGTACAAACATGCCAAAATCATGTAAAATTGGGAAGATTTCTTTTCAAAAATCTAGTCTCATGTCATTCATCAAAGTCATGCACGAAGAACCATAATCTTCTTATAGCCCTTTTGTCAAAAACAAAAAGCTTTATAGTGTTAGCTTCTTTCCATTTCAAAACCATGTGAATTACACATGACCTGATCCTTGCACAACTAGGGCACGTAAGCAGTTTAGGTTTTATTCCCAGGCTCGGTCACCTTTTTCTTGACATGTGGAGAGGCATACCTATTAAGCTAGTGTTTTGTTCATAAACTTGGGCCATCATATTTCATTATTTCCCCAAGGAATGGGAATTCATGTCCAATCAATCGGAACTAAGTCCGACCTGATCCCTACATAGCTAGGGTATGTAGGCAGTTTGGGTTCCCTTTCCAAGCTCAGTCACCTTTCTCCCAACATGTAGAGAGTCATCCCCTTTAAGCATGTGAAGAGTCATCCCCTTTAAGCTGAAGATCTGTACATAAATCCCGGGCCCCTAGTCATGTTGAACTACACCTGACTTGATTCTTGTATCGTCAAGCTATGTAGGCAACCTAAGCAAAGGCTCGGTCACCTTTCTTCGGATATGTGGAGCCATACCATGTTTAAGCCAGAGTTCTGCTCCCAAACATTGGTCCATTAATCATTGTGAACTACGCATAACCTGATCCTTACACAGCTAAGGTATGTAGGCAGTCTAGGTTCTCTTCCCAGGTTTGGTCACCTTTCTCCCACCTTACGGAGACTTAGCATTTTAAGCTAGAGTTCTGTCCATAGATCTCGGGCCATCAAATATTTTCTCGACATATAAGAAATCAACCATAGTCTTGCTAAGTTAGGTCGAATTACGTTTGACTTGATTCCTACACAATTAGGATATGTAAGTAGTCTGAGTTCTCTTCTCAGGCGCAGTCGCCTTTTCCCTAAGGAGCGGGAAACCATCAAAAGCCTTTTTCCCAAGGAATGGGAAACTATCATTAGCTATTTGCCCAAGGAACGGGAAACCATATCCAACATAATAGGTTTGAATACCTGCATTATTCAAAGCCAAGCTTGAACTACATTTGGCCTGATTCCTATAGAGTTAGGATACGTAGGCAGTCTGAATTCTCTTTTCAGCCTTGATCAAAACTCATTATGTGCATCAGCATTTTGTTCCTTAATTGGAATAACATCTCAAAACTTTCCCAAAGGAGTGACAAACCTTTCAAAAGAGGTCACAATGACCTTTTCAAAAACAAATCTTTCAAAGCCGAGCATAAGCCCTCTTCCAATTAACAACATTGCATTAATATTGCATCCATAAGTAGGATAGTAGTTATGCTGCCAGTATTTATGCATTCAATATACATGCACACCTAGACACGACATAAGCATATAAGCAAAATTATTCTCAAATGCATACAATCGACATGATTCATGCGTACAAGCACGATGATGATGATGATGATGATGATAATGACCACGTTAAATTCGATAGACATTGGAAAAGAGGTTTCTAGAGTGAGGGTGATGTGAGATCCTATCTTGCTAAGCTTGATATTTAGCTTAAATGCATACTCAATAGTGCATGATTTTTTTAATCAAGGAGCTTGATTGGCATAATTTAATGAGAGCATGTCATATAAGGATTGATTTATTTTAAACATTATTAATTAGTTTAATCCATGATTAATTAGCTTAACTAATCTCTACGCTTAGCTTAATATTAATGATGATTAATTATCATAAGCAAACTTAATTATGCTAATGATGTGGATTGGTGGTGTGTGATGAAGTAAGGAGGTGCTAGGTGTGAGGTTAACCCCAAGTCACCTAGGTGTGTGCATATGGTTTGTGTTTTACCATATAGTAAGGTGTGTGCTTCATTAGCATTTTGTGTGTGTGTGACATATGTGTGGTTAGATACAATTTGTATCTATAGTTGGCTTCAAGTCAAGGGAAGATAGAGGAGAGAGGTGCTTATGTAGTACCTTGTGTTTGGCAAAAGAGGAAGTGAGAGAAAATGAGAGAAAAATAAAAGAAAAGAGGAGAAAGAGGAGGAAATTAAAAGGGGAAGTTGTGATGGTTTTTAAGAAAACCTTTGTGAAAGAGATTTCAAACTTTGAGATCATACTCATGTAACTTTATTAATCAATGCATAAACAACAGGATGAAATAAAGATCATACCTTGTAAGGTTTGTTAGCACACCCTAGCCAGTGAGAACACTTGAAGAGCTTGAGCCTCCTTGGCCTAGGGTTCTTCCTCCTTGATCACTAAGGCACAAGAGATGGCAAGAGTTGATGGGAACTTACAAGCACACACACTACACACCCTAGCCGCGTGTGTCTCTCTCTCAAAATATGTGTGGCCGACCACCCCACTAGTATGTATATATACTAATGCCTCTCTAAGTGTAAGGAGGGGATCTCTAGGGTTTCTATATTCTAGGTTAATACCAAATTGTTGTAATTGCACATCAACCTTTGATAAATATAACAACTAGTGAAACTACTTTCAACTCCACTAGATGATGGCAGTTGATCTCCCATAATAGAAAATTACTTCAAGGCTTCTATCCTACAAATTATTGCAAAGCCAAATCCCTACTAAACAAGTATTCGTAAATAACAATCAAGCTAGTAAACTGTTAGCTTAGTTTATTTACATCTCAACCTTGATTAACCAATCCAATCATCCACTAATCATTGTTGAATATTAATTTTCCAAGAAGTCATTTTAAAAAATAAATAATAAATTTACTTTATAGTAAACTGTTTGAAAATACCCGGCTTTTCCAAGAAGTCATTTTAAAAAATACATAATAAATTTGCTTTGTAGTAAACTGTTTGAAAATACTCGGCATGCCTACAGTGATCAGACTGGTAGATTGAATCAAGGGAATACTTGACTTGTGAGACTGTGGTGACCATCTTGAGATTAGAAGTTCCTAAGTCCCAACAATGTACACCCAACCTATCGAGGTATTGATCATACACAAGTCTTACTCACTAATAAATCAAAGTGTACACCACTAAGTACTTGAGTCCTTTAATCCCTCAGGGTTAAGACTCAATTTGCAATTAATAGAGTTGTAAGAAGTGACACTACCACTGACAGCTATGGGAATGTGTTCTTACCCTGATATAGTTCAGTGTACTACAAGTACACCAACACATTAATCCGAAGTCAACTACTCCAACAGTCGAGACCAACCATTTTATAGAATAGAGGTTACATGTGTTATAGCCAACCAAGTGAGTTGTCCAATCTCACTCTGACTATGAACCAAGTTTGGAACTACTAGTAGATCGTGCGGTTATATTTGTCTGTGTATGAATCACATCCACACACATGATCTACCTTAAGTGTAATTCTTGGACCTTACTCATCTCATGCATCGATGTAATTGCCAACATAGTATGAATGAATGTAAACAAGAGAGAGCATAAAAAATACTATTAATCAAATGTTATAAATATGGCTTTAAAAGCTCATACAACCGAACAATCTCCTACTAGCCCTAAGGCTATGACCTATCACACCGAAGTCCCATGCCCTCTACATGAGACTCAAAGACTTTAACAGTCAATGATTTCATGAAACAATCTGCAAGGTTCTTTGCCGATGCAATCTTGCTCACTACTATATCTCCCGTTTGAGCTATCTTCCTAATAAGGTGATATTTTCGCTTAATATACTTCCCCTTCTTGTGCTCTCGTGGGTCCTTGGATTGAGTAATTACAGTACTATTGTCACAATAAAATATAATAGGTCTTTTAGCCAGTGGTACCACTCCAAGTTTTAAGAGAAATTTTTGAAGCCAAACTACCTCCTTCACTACTTTTGAAGCTGCTATGTACTCGGCCTTTATGGTGGAATTAGCAATAAATACTACTTCATGCTCCTCCAATTTATGGCTCCACCACTTAGGGTAAACACGTATCCCAATGTGGACTTTCTGGAATCCCTATCTGATTGAAAATCAGAATCAAAATATCCTAATGGTACCAGGCTGTCATCCACACCATATATGAGCACATAATCTGTAGTCCTTCTCAAGTACTTAAGAATATGCTTTACAGTAATCCAATGCTCATTTCCTGGATTTGACTAATATCTGTTGACCATGCCAACAGCAAAACAGTTATCCTGTCTAGTACAAAGTATAACATATATAAGGCTTTCTACGGCTAAAGCATAAGGAACTTTCTTTACGTGCTCTTCCTCCTCATGTGACTTAGGACACTGATCCCTAGACAGAGCAATCCTATATCTAAATGGTAAATAACCTTTCTTGGAATCATGCATAACAAACTTAACTAATACCTTATCTATATATGTAGTCTGGGATAAGCCCAATATCCTATTTTTATGATCTCACAAAATCTTGATCCCAAGGATGTAACTAGCCTCTCCCAAGTCCTTCATATCAAAGTGATGGGAAAGCTACACTTTAACAGCTGATAACCCTCCTACATTATTCCCAATGAGTATGATATCATCAACATATAAGACCAAAAATACCACCACATTTTCATTAGATTTCTTACAGACACATGGCTCATTTGAATTTTGATTGAAGCCATGAGACTTTATAGCTTCATCAAAACGGATGTTCCAACTAAGAGAAGCTTGTTTCAGTTTATAGACTTTTGCAACTTGCACACCATGTGCTCTTGGCCTTTTGCTATGAACCCATCGGGTTGCACCATATAGATGCTCTCGTCAAGATTACCATTAAAAAAAGTATTCTTGATGTCCATTTGGCATATCTCATAATCAAGATGTGCAACAATGGAGAGCAGGATCTAGATAGACTTAAGCATGGTTACTGGTGAGAAGGTTTCCTCATAATCTATCCCTTCTTTCTGAGTACAACCCTTTGCCACCAACCTAGCTTTATAAGTCTCAACTCTACCTTTTGGACCCCTTTTCCGCTTGTAGACCCACTTGCAATCAATGGGTTCAACATTAGCTGGTGGATCTACTGGCTCCCAAACCTGATTAGAATACATAGATTCCATCTTAGCTTTCATAGCTACCAACCAATGACTCATGTCTACATCATCCAAAGCTTTATTATAGTTTATGGGATCTTGTTCTTCCGGGATTATCTCATAGGATTCTCCTAAGAACATGAACCTATCAGGTGCCCTTACTATCCTCCCACTACGACGAAGTTCTGGTCTTTCAACCAGTTCTAGATTCATGGTCTTTGGTAAAAACTCTGGTGTATTGATATCATCTATGCTTAATGATCTGCCAAATGCAGTACTCTTTGTCCTACCCAACTCCTCTAGGACCACATGGCTTCGCGGCTTGTGATTTATCATGTAATCCTCCTCTAAATAGATGGCATTTGTGCTTATAAACATCTTCTATTTCTTAGGACTATAAAATACACCACCTTTGGTTCCCTTTGGATATCCCATAAATAGATAAACTTTCGATCTTACCTCCAATTTATTGGCTTACCCTTTCCTCACATGAGCAGGATAACCACAAATTTTGAGATGCTTAAGATTGGGCTTTCACCCACTGCACAACTCTTTGGGTGTTGTGGGAATCACCTTAGTAGGTGCCAAGTTCAGAAGATACATGGCTATCTCTAGAGCATATCCCCAAAAGGATATGGGCAATGAGGAATAACTGATCATAAATCTCACCATGTCTAAAAGAGTTCAGTTTCTTCTTTCTGCAACACCATTTTGTTTTAGTGTGCCTGGGCTAATCAATTGAGAGACTATCCCATACTGACACAATTAGTCCTCAATGTAAGCACCCCATTGTTGCCCGCTCGGCAATCTTCGACTAGACTGGATCTAGTTTTCAAATATCGCAATACATGCAAGCCTAAGATGGGTCTTTCAAACCCCAATCCAGTCAACTAGTCACTTCCCGAACCCACAAGGCCCAACTGAAGCCATAAACATCATCATGCCCCTAGGCATTCCAGGCAACTTTTCAAAATCGGGCGGTCTCGGTAACTAACGCCATCCAGGTAGCTTCTCGAGATCGGGCGATCTCAAGGACCAACACCTTATCAAATTCTAGACGGTTCACTTCTGGTGCTTACTAGCCCGCCAATGTAGAATGTCTGTCATTTGGTAGTTTTTTGAGACCAGGCGTTCTCGGAGACCAACACCACCCTTACAGGTAGCTTTCTGAGACCAGTCGTTCTCAGAAAGCAACATCACTTTACAAGTAGCTCTCTGAGATCGGGCGGTCTCAGGGACCAATACCACGCATGTAGTTTTTTGAGACTGGGCTGTCTCAGGAACCAACACCTATGCCAACATCGGCGCTTGCTGGCCTGACTCGGTGAAAAATGACCAAACCTGTCCCTTGGGCCTCCAGGCACGTCTTGAGAAAGTTTAAAATCCCTCAAGACGATAAGTCCACCTTTTCAAAATGTTACTAAGCTGTTAGGCGTACTCAACACGCCATTTTGTCCAATTTCGAGCACATTCTGGTCAACCCTAGTTAAAATGATCATTTTACCCCTGAACGCCCCAACACAATACAAATCCCACCAAACAGTGAAAAAATCTTTCGGGATCATTCTTGGATGACCCGGCATGCTTAACATAACACTCTGGTCCATTCCTGACCTTTTTCAACCAAACCTAGTCAAAATGACCATTTTGCCCCTGACGACCCAAACGCGCCCCGAAACTACACCGGTCCAAGAATATTAAACGGCGGCTCTTATCATACACCCCTGTTTAACCTAAGGAGGACCTTACGACACTAAACGCCCCCGACTCAATGAAAGTTCCCCTGGAGCGTCCACAAACACTCCAAGATTGCCTTTTCTCCCGATTCCCTAGTTATAACACACTATCAAATGACTTGAGAAATGCGTGAACAAGGAAATTCCCGAAAGCTTGTTCATAGGTCTTTCCATCAATACGGTTTGATCAGATAGATCACTTCCTGAAGCCCCTCATCGCGAGGCTCGAAAACTGTTACTTTCAGCAACCCTAGGAACGTCTCACAGACGCTTTGCCGAGACTTACTTTTTCTCTGATTCTCTGATTATAACGCACCGTCAAACGACTTGAAAAATGTGTAAATTAGGAAATTTTCGAAAGTATTTCCATAGCACTTTCCATCGGTACGGTCTGATTGGAGAGATCGCTTCCCAAAGGCCTTAATCATGCAACACACAAATAACTACTTTTGAACCCCCATGGAGCGTATCATAGACGCTCTATAAAAATGCAATTTCATACACACTTCTTGAGACGATATATCACACTTCTGAATACCATTCAGACTTTTTAAAAACTTAAAAGATTCACAAGAAATCCTAAGAGAACACTATGGATACAACCGATTCTTCTGAAACTTTCCCGATTAGCACAATTATTGAGGTAAAGTTTAAACGAACACTCCCGACGATGGAGCGTATGCTACATGTGCCCAAATTTTGATCAGATCGATCAAACTTTGCTTAGCTCTTAAGATTTAGCCAATACAATGGGTGCCACATGGCATTTTGCCAATGGAACAGTACTAGCGCATGTAGCACATGCGCTAGGGCAAATTTTATCCAGGCGCATGTGCTACATGTGCCAGGTCTCTCCAGGGTTGTCTATAAATACAGGTCTTTTCCTTTGCATATTCAAGAATCAAAAATTGTAACAAAACTCTACACAAACAATTCCAGAAATTTGAAACCCTCCATATATCTCTCCCTCCAAATTCTTAGGTTATATTCCACCTCACTCAAACCCATACACCTCACCTACAAGACCCTCCATGCCATAAAAGACCTTATTCCAGCCCCTTAGAAGTCCATCCAAGATCAAGTCCAAGCATCTAATGAAGTTTGAGAGTGTTTGAAGGCAACAGGTGGTCTTTCCTTTTATATTTTTGTCTTCCCCCACTCCTCTCTTCTCCCTCCTAGCCTACTTAGGCTATTCTCTATTTTAATCCTCATCTACTATCCCCCCCCCCCCCCCCCCCCCCCCAAAATTCTTGCGTGCTTGTGACAAGAGAGCTCCTAGCTCATGCCTAGAGGAAAGCTAGTGAGAGTCACTGTGTAAGGGGATCTCTCACTAGGCTACTTTAAGATGGTATTGCCTTGGAATGCCTTAATTATGTGGTGTAGCCTTTAGCCTTGTATGAATTCACGACTCTCTTTGCATATGACTATCTTGTTCATGTTTTGTGTGCTTAGCTTTTTTTTCATGTTTATAACCATGTTTTCCAAAACTTACACTATTTCCATTTCTATGCCATTTTCAAGCTCCTTATTTCAATGTTCTTTTCAAGTGGTTCAAAGAGTTGGCCCTTGAAGTTTAGGATGAAACCGTAAGTAATCATGCCCTAGAAAAGCCCTCAAGTAATCCCTAACTCATATTCTTGCATCCTTGCATTTCTACTTGCATAAAAATGATTTTTGAACTTATCGATTTCAAAGGTTTCTATTCTCATAAGTCTAGTGGTTTGAATGGCCCCATGGAACCCTCTCTTGAATGGTCTCCCTTATTATTGGCCATAAAAACCCTAGCTTGTTAGAATGGTTCCCTTCTCTTTCTATTCTTGTATAAAAATGATTTTCAAATGCTTCAATTTTCAAGGTTTCTATTTTCACAAGTTTAGTGGTTGGAATGGCCCTATGAAACCCCCTCTTGAGTGGTCTCTCCTATCATTGATCATAGGAATTCTAACTTGTTAGAATGGTTTCCTCTTCCAAAAATAGTTTTCAAGACATTCTTCTTAAACATGGCTTTCAAAAGTTCATTAAAAATAATTTTTCAAAAGTTGTCATTATTATGTTGATTTTCAAAGTTCCTACTCTTTTCAAGATAAAGAATATAATGGTCCTAAGGAAAACCTTCTTCAGGATGGTTTTCAAACACTAACCATATAAATCATATACTTGACTAGAGCTAATTTTCACAGAAATGATCTTCAAAACGGTTGTCTACCAAAGTCTGTTGCATAACATGATTTGTTTTCCAAAACACTTTTTCAAAAATGCATAAAACCACCTTTCTAAAACCTCCTTCCAACCATAAGCTAGCCTAACCCTAGTTCAAGCCACCCTAGGTTAACTTGACCCTAGGATAACCAAATCTTAGATTAACCTAAACTTAGTTAGTTAACCCTAGGTCATCCAAACCCTAGGTTACCTTAACCTTAGTTAGTTAACCCTAGGTCATCTGAACCTTAGGTTAATCTAATCTTAGTTAGTTAACCCTGGTCCACCTTAACCCTAGGTTAACCTAACCCAAGTTAGTTAACCTTAGGTCAACCCAATCTAGGTTAGTAAGCTTCAAGGTTCCAATTCAAGACCCCTTTTCAAATAATTTTTCAACTCAAAAATTATTTTCATAACATATTTTCAAAACATCCCACTCTCTTAAGATTTCAAAAATCAACTCCAAAACCTTTTCAAATATCCCTACACTCTATCATCAAAAATGCCTCCAAGAAGTTCTCTTAAATTTGTCTCAACTAAGGTGGCTAGACACTCAATATTTTTCAAAAACTAATTTAAAAAATGTTTTCAAAAACTCAAAACCCTAAAGTGTCCCTAACCCTTTTATGGTTAGGGATTCCAAGGAAAGGTGACACATTAAATACAACCCTCGAGGTTGTCCATGTTAGGGTTCCAAAACCCTAAGTGTTTTCAAAAACTCCTTTTAAGAATGATTTTCAAACATCACATTCTTGAAACAACCCTAATCTTTTCATGGTTAGGATTTGTCAAGTGTAAGTGAGATATTCAAGTAAGGTTTTATAACCCTAAAGTTTCCAAAAACCAAAGGAAAGTCTCTAGCCTCTTTTTCAAATATGTCTTCAAAAATTATAACCCCAAAGGAGTTTAGTTCTTCAATGACTAACCTCTCAAAGGTGATAAAATATTCAACATGTCTTTCATAAGGTATATGAAAACTATTTTAAAAAATCATTTCATGACAAGTTCATAAGAGCTCTTGTGACTCCAAATTGAATTTTCAAGTCCATAATCAAATTTTCAACTTTCAAAACTCCTTTGAGTTATGTTAAAAAACATTTCAAAACAGCTCAAAATTCCATTTCAAGAGCACTTTCAAAAGCCTTTAAGTTCTATTCCAAAAACATTCCAATATCTGATTTCAAAACTCTCGAGCTTCTCTTTTTCTAAAGACCTCAAAGTGTCATCCAACCTTTCTAAAGACCTCAAAGCCTCTTCAAACATTCCCAAGGCCCTAATGGGCCTATTTTCCTTAGGGCTCTTGCACGAACTACGAATGACCTAATTCTCACCAAATGAGATACATAAGCAACTTAAAATGGCACGGTCATAACTCTTATTTCAACTCAAGTCCTTTTTCAAAACTCTCTATCAATTCAAGATCCTTATTTCAAAATCCTTCAAAACTTTCATGTTTTCAAACATTTTTTCTCCAAACTTATATCATGCATCATTCATTGAAAAAGTGATGACTAAACCCCATTTTCAAAATTCTACAGTGGATATTAAGTGGATAATGGTAACCGGTTATTCTAGTGAGTGAACAAAAGGGTGATTAGACATGTAGGTACCGAAAGGGCGGGGTAGGGTGATGATCTTAGGATATTTTCTCTACACGTAACCAACCCCCGGACCATAGATTTCTATTTTCGAATGACCAAAATGAAGTTGTTTCCAAAAAGGGCTTAAAACTCTCCTAAGGTTGCTAAACAACCTATTTTCCTAAAAACCTTCTCTTAAGGAGTTTTTCAAAAATCCTAGGTTTAATCTTCGGACTATACTTAGTTTTAGGTGAGCTAACTTACCGTAATCTAGTTAGATGGTGACTCCCATTTTTCTTGAAAAGCCCTTTATCAAATCAATTTCAAATTTAAACCTAGTCGCACTCGTCTTTCTAGGAGGATGAGTTCTAATGACAGAGTTTCATGATTTTTCCCGAGCCGAAAGGACTTTGTTAAAAATCGGCGCGCGACACTCAAACTCTTCTAAGAGGTATTCACCTCCTCGATTAGATTGAAGGGCCTTTAGGCTTTTACTCGTCTACTTTTTTGCTTCTGCCTTAAACTCCTTGAATTTTTCAAAGGTCTTAGACTTACGGTGCATAAGGTAAATATAGCCATACTGTGAGTAGTCGTCAATGAATGTAACAAAGTTCTCATAACCACCTCTTGCCCAGATGTTTATAGGACCACATACATCAGTGTGTACTAATTCCAATAATTCTTTGACTCTATGACTTTTTACAGGAAACTGTCTCTTAGTTGTTTTACCCTCCAAATAGGATTCGTAAACTGGCAATGGTTCAAGAACCAAAGAACCTAAAGATCTAGGCTTTACCAGTCTTTGGATCCTACTTAGATTGATATGATCTAGTCTTAAATACCAAAGATAGGTGAAATTAATAGAAAGTTTCTTTTTTTAATGGTAAAATCTTAGATGTATCAACTATCTCTGTGTTAAGCAATGTAGGATCCATAGGAAACGTAGTCCTTATAAGAGTTACCAAATATAAACCATCCGTTATTATACTAGAATAAATAAAACTCTTATTTTTTCTGATCAAAACATTTGAATCAAAATGTATTGAAAAACCATTTTTAAATAAGCATGAAACTGAAATAAGATTCCATCGAATATCCGGTACATAGAGATAATGATCTAAAATCAAACTCCTACGACCAAAAGATAACTTAACTACTCCTACGGCCACTACAGATACTCGTTTATACATCCCCCAGTGCAAACTAATCTCCCCATCATTTAGCTACTTGGTTACCTGGAACCCCTACAATGAATTGCAAATATGATTAGTGGCTCTCGAATTCACACACTAGGTCTTTGTAAAATTTGCCACATAATATATTTCAGCTACAAGTGATTCGATCATACCATGCCCTAGCTTAGCGAGATAGTCTGGGCAATTCCTCTTCCAATGCCCAATCTTGCCATAAAGGAAACACTTCCCTTTTGACTTCTTATCCCCAATAACAGCCTTGGGCTTGGCTACTCCCTGGCATGTTCCCTTAAGCTCGTTCTTCTTCCCAACCTTCTTGCCTTTGGACTTGGACTTAGAAGAACTTGCTTGAGCTTGAACCATATTAACACTCCCTTTGGCCATGAAAATTCCTTCAGCTGCCTTGAGTTCATTTATTAGTTCAGCTAGAGTAAAATTTATTTTGTTCATCAAATGATTTAGCTTGAACTAATTGGATGAACTAGGTAGTAACTGAAGAATCATATCAATCTGGGACTCCCTATCTATCTCAGCTTTGAGAATCTCAATTTTATTCACAAAATTAATCATTTTCAAAACATTATCCAGGACTAGAGTCCCTTCGGCCATTTTGGTGTTAAGTATGTTCCTCATGGCTTCCTGTTTGGTAGGCCTCCCTTGCTCTCTAAACATCTCCTTGAGATTCTGAAGCATATCAATAGCAGTAGGCACATTTTGGTGTTGATGCTGCAACACATTTGACAAAGATGCCAGTATGTAGCAATGAGACATCTCATTAGCCTTTTGCCACTTTCGATATGCATCAATCTCATCTTGAGAAGCACTAAACCCTAACATATCAGGACAAGACTAGGTAAGGACAAATTTGTACCCCTCAGCTGTGAGCACAATATCAAGGTTTCTTTTCCAGTCCACATAATTTAGGCTAGTAAGTTTGTTTTGCCCAAGGATAATAGCAAGTGGATTAAAAGGATTAGACATCTGAAAAATAAACATACATTTATACATTAGCAATTATGTAAATTTATATCTCATAAATGAGTGAATGAATGCAATCTTGTGCTACTCTCAAACAACATGCACAGTACAAATCATCAATCTCACTAGCTATCTAGTGAACTATCTAGTACCCTCTAAAGGAGCACGCAAGATTCATGACAAGGTAGAAGCCCACCAAGTAGTGTGGATACTGTCTCTATCAACTCCCATTATGTAAGCATCTCATGCCAGGTGAAGGTTGATAATCGATATTCTTTGGCCTTCCAAACCAAGATTACCCTCCAAAGGAGCACACAAGATTTGTGACAAGGTAATTCTAGATTAGTCAAGTGTACACCATTGGAAAGAGTCAAAGAGCACTTGAATGAGGAAGCATCTTTGTTGGGGAAAACACCCCCACTTGCATACACCTCAACCATATCATAAGGAAACTCACAACTTGTAACCAGTGAACAATGCACTCTCCAGAGGAGCACGCAAGATTCGTGACAATGTGCACGTTTACCTTACTTGTGAGCCAACAATGGAAAGGTCGTGGGATATATAGTACTCCCTTTCCCAGTTGATTATTTAAAGTTGAGAGTTCTTACATACAATTTGATTCCAAATCAAAATATATGCATGTAACAATGCTAAGTTTCTTATTTTAATCATAGGAACCCAACTTGATGAAATTTTTTTTTCTTCAGTGAACCCTAGTGGACCATGGGCCCTACTAGCCCATTTGGGACTAATCGGCCATCCAATGACCTTAGTCTTACTTTGATTAGTCCTTGTTTCCTTTTTCTTTACAAAAACATGTCTTGTTTTATTTTGAAAACAAATTCAAATTAGGAAACTTTCTAAATAAGAAAAATTTCCAAATTTGTAAACTTGCCATTAAACACCTTAGTACATTATAGGAAACTTTCCATTTTTGAAAACTTTTACAAAATTTAGAAACTTGTCACTTTTGGAAAGTACATAAGTATGGTAGCTAAAAGATTTGAAAAACTTCACAAGTTTGACCAAAAAGGTATTTCACAAAATTAGTTCAAAATAGGAAAGTTTCAAAATAGGAAACCTTGACTAAGTTCATTCTCTTAAATTAGGATTCCAAGATCAAATAGGAATGTAAGCATTATAGCATGTGAGATACTTCCTTAATTTAGATGAATGATCCACCTATATCATAGTCAAGGTTTGACTAGTCAAATATGTATGACTAGAAAATTTTAGTCTTGTAAGGAAAACTACATGCACATGCAAGATCGCAAATATAAGCAAGATAGGCAATCAAGCATATTAGGAAAGTAAATTATCCATCCACATGGAAACCCCATCCCATGGATATCTATTTACTATTCTAAATTGGAAAGCTTTAGTCTTCCTTGTGAGTCTTGGCTTGAAAGATCTTTGACCACCAACATTGGAAAGTAGATCTTATAGTCAATCCTTTGGAGACCTGGCATGGAAAAATTTTGGAAACCCATCTTCTTCCTCTATGGTCGAACCTTCTACACCTCTATGGCTAAACCTCCATGGTTGAAGCTCCATTGATGTAGTTCCTTCATGGTTTAAAAGCTTGTCTTTCATGAATCCTTGTACTTACAACAAACTTGAAGAACAACGTACATGGATGATACTATATTGCAATGATGGAGTTTACAAGCTTCTAAATAAAAATTAAATGGTCTTAGGTAAGTGTGTATAAGGTGTATAGAGGCTAGGGTTTGAGTGTATGGAGTGTAGGGAAGCTAGGGTTTGAAGGTAGCTTGAGAGAACTAAGATTTTGAGGCCTTTTTTCAGTGAGGCAGCGCTTCTGGAGCGAGTTTGTGGACCTCTTTTCTACAAGGGTGGTCTGTATTTATAGGCAGCCAAAACAGGGCTTGAACCACTATGATCTGCAAATTTCAGATTATTATGCCATTTACAATGACCCCAATGAATTAAGGATTACAACCCATGAAAGCAATACACGAATCAAACCTAATTCCATGAGATATGGGTATAAAAACCATGCATACATGCTGTCCAGAAAATTTCAGCACATTGCCCATTCATATATATCCATTAAACATGAATTTAAACATATAAGAATCAATTCTAGACAACATAGAACCACCCTAGACATGTTCTAACATGATATTAGTGATGTGATAGCAACATTTAACATGCTGAAACAGAAATTTGGTAAGGTATATGTTTGGTAAAAACATACCTAGAGTCAAGCTATATATGGTGGCCAAGCCCTAGGAGATGCACTTTCCCTTTGGGCCGAACCCCTTAGGGTTCTTTGGTGTGGAAAAAATATGCATGAAGCAATATATGGGCAGAATAATGGTTCTACATGTTCTACACCAATACATGATTATATTCATGCTTGAACATAGAATCAATGAAGAGACAATGAGATCGCTCTAATACCAATTGATGGTTTTTTGAGAAAACTTTGGCAGAAGAGACTTCAAAACTTTGAGATCATACTCATGTAACTTGATTGAACAATGCATAAACAATAAGATGAAATAAAGGCACAAGAGATGGCAAGACTTGGTGGGAACTCACAAGCACACACACAACACACCCTAGCCGTGTGTCTCTCTCTCTTAAAATATGTGTGGCTGGCCACCCCATTAGTATGTATATATACTAATGCCTCTCTAAGTGTAAGAAAGGGATCTCTAGGGTTTTCATATTCTAGGCAAACTCCAAATTGCTATAATTACACATCAACCTTTGATGAATATAGCAATTAGTGAAACTACCTTCAACTCTACTAAATGATGGTAGTTGACCTCTTAGAATAGGAAATTACGTCAAGGCCCCTGTCATACTAATTAACGCAAAGCCAAATCTCCACTAAACAAGTATTCGTAAATAATAACCAAGCTAGTGAACTGTCAACTTAGTTTATTTACATCTAAACCTTGATTAACCTATCTAATCATCCACTAATCACTGTTGATTATATATTTTTCAAAAAGTCATTGTAAAAAATAAATAATAAATTTTCTTTATAGTAAATTGCTTGAAAACACCCAACATACCCATAGTGATCAGACTGATAGATTGAATAAAGGGAATACTTGACTCGTAAGAGTGTGGTGACCATCTTGAGATTAGAAGTTCCCAAGTCCCAACAATGTAGACCCAACCTATTGAGGTATTGACCATACAGAAGTCTCACTCATTGATAAATCAAAGTGCACACCACCAAGTACTTGAATCCTTTAATCCCTCATGGTTAAGACTCACTTTACAATTAATAGAGTTGTAAGAAGTGATACTACCACTGACAGTTATGGGAATGTGTTCTTACCCTGATCTAGTTCAGTATACTACAAGTACACCAACATATTAACCCAGAGTCAACTACTTCAAAAGTTGAGACCAACCATTCTATAGAATAGAGGTTACATGTGTTATAGCTAACCAAGTGAATTGTCCAAGCTCACTTTGACTATGAACTAAATTTGGAATTACAAGTAGCTAGTTCGATCATATCTCTTTGTGTATGAATCATATCCACACACATAATCCACCTTAAGTGTAATTCTTGGACCTTACTATAAGCACCCCATTTTTACCCGCTCGGTAGTCTCCAATCCATCCCGACTTGTATTCGAGTCAATATGGACATATTCCAATCTAAATTAACTTTCCAAGTCTAATCCCGTCAATCAATCGCTTCATGGGCCCTTTGGGCCCAAATAGAGGCAAAGTGACCAAAATACCCTTGGGGGCATTGTTCGGTCTAATTCCAATAGGCACATTTTTTTTAAGATGGTAAGTCCCCTTTTTATTCCAATTCCAATTCCAAATCTAATTAAATTTGGCACACCTTTCGATAAAGTTGATTCCTCGAGGTAGTAATACCATCCAATCGGGCACGTCTTTTCGAAGACAGTTAGTCCCTTTTTCATTCCAATTCCAATTAAAGTCAGCACAACTTTCGAGAAATTTAATTCCTTGAGGTGGTAAGACCATCCAATCTAACACGTTTTTGAGTGAACTCTTTGGAACGGTAAGTCCCTTCAAACCTGTCAACTGGGACGAGACCCCAAGTTCCCAAAATGGTAGAATGGTCCACCTTTGGCGCCTGCTAGCCAGCCAATGAAGCAATGTCTGTTTCGGCACGTCTTCTGTGAAAGTTGATTCTTCAAGCACTAAGTCCACCTAGTAGCTTCCAAAGATTAGGCAGTCTCTGGAATGATCACGACCCATTAGAGTAATGGAAATACTCACAAACTTCGCAACCATCGGAGTGACGAAAACACTCGTAAACGGGTCAATATAGGGAATTGCTGACAAACTCCTATGTCACGGGACCGCCGTCAAAGTGACGGAAACACTCAAAACCCAGGTCAACACTGGTGCTTGCTAGCCCCCACCTTGGTGAAAAATGACGAAACTGCCCCTAGGGCCATTTTCGGCACATTTTTTGAGAAAGTACGTAAGTCCTTAGAACGGTAAGTCCACCTTTCCAAGATTTTCTTAAAGACAATCCGGTATGGTTAGGTGCCTTCTGGTAAGTTTTAGGCCAATTTCGAGACTTTTCAGCCAAGATGACCATTTTGCCCCTAGGTATACGAACGCCTCGAGAACCACACCGGCTCTGGGTATCAAACCGGTAACTCCCCAAGAATGATTCTTATAGCATCCCCGGCCTTTTGATACATTTCTAGATCATTTTGAGTCAGTTCCGGCAAACCCGATGCGAAATGACCGTTTTGCCCTTGATGGGCCGGTTGCCTTTTTCAACCATACCGGCTCTAGGTATCAAACTGGAATCTCTTGGGACCTTCTAAGTAATGTTTTCAAACCTTGAGTATTCTTCTAGGACATTTCGAGTCTATCTGGGCAGCTTTCGGGCCCGATTAAACGTTTTGCCCCTAATGGCCCAGTCAACCCTTCTAACACATCCTATCATCATTTTTCAAGTTTGCTCCCCCCGAGACACTACTTTAGGGGCTCCTGTCCCTTTCCGGCCTTCCGGGCCATTCTTAGCCCTTTAAATCATTCCCGGACCTTCCGGAGTCAATCCTAGTGAAGCCTAGCTAAAATTTGTATGGTAGTCACTAGTATAGGCGCCCAAATCTTTTGAAGATACGTTGCTTGCCGACCTTAAAACTTTCTTAAGTGGCTGGCGCCACTCCTAATGGTGCCAAAAGCAATTTTTGCCTGACTCTACTGCAACAGGCGCCATGTCATTCCTCTGTCTATAAATACAGAGCCTCCTCCAGCATGAAAGAGGTCCACAAACTCAGTCTAAAAACTCTCCTCTTCGATATACAGAGCTCTTACCCCTTCCAAACCCTAGTCTTCTTTAGGTTTTCCAAAACCCTAGCCCCTATACACAAACCCTAGCTCTCATATACTCCCATACACTCATATACACTCATACACTAGTCTCCAAAGCCTCCATTGAAGACTTAAAGTGCTGCAACCTGAAGCTCTCGAAGATCAAGACAAGCCCTTGAAGACTAACGTAAAGCAAAGTGAGGACTGAAGCAAAGCAAGTAAATAAAAGCACGCAAAATAAGAAGATTTAATGTAGGCTTTCTATTTAAGTTTACACAACTTCCCCCCTTTCTCTTCTCTCTCTGAACCCACTTGGGTTTTCTTCTATTTAATCCCCCATCTTTCCTCCCCCCCCCCCCCCCCCCCCCCTTCCTTGCATGCTTGAAACAAGGGACTTCCCGGTCTATGTGTAGGATTAGGCTATTAAGTGTCACCGTGTCGGGGGCTTTCTCTTAGTCTAACCGGAGACCAGGTGGGTTCGGCCCCTTTGATTATGTGGTGAAGCCTTTAATCTTGTATGTTCACGACCCCAACTTGCATTGTGCATATCATAATCTTGCATTCCTTCAAAATTTGTTTTCAAACTTGTTTTCAAATCTTGCATCAAAACCGTTTTCAAAACTTGTATTAAAATTTTCTTCTTCAAAACTTGTTTTCAAAATCACAATCCTAAAGTGATTCTAGCCTTTTCATGGCTAGGGTTGCTTTAGAAAAGTGTTACATTTAAAGTGACCAATATGGTTTATATTTTCAACTCCTTGTTGTTTTCAAAACCACTATCTTAGAGTGGTTCTAACCTTCTTATGGTTAGAATCGCTTTAGGAAAGTGAGATATTTTCATGGACTTTCCAAAAACTCTCTTTTCGAATCTCTCTTTCTAAAAATCTCTTCTCCAATATATTTTCCAAAAACTCTTCCCAATCTTCTTCCTAAAATTGTTTTCTAAAAGTTCTCTTCAAAAATCTATTTTTTAAAACTTCTTTTTAAACTCCTTTCCAAAAAGCTCTATTCAAAGTTCACTTTTTAAAAACGTTCCTTAAATTTTCTTCCTAGAAACTTCTTTCCAAGAATCTTTTTCCTAAAAACCTCTTTCTCTAAAAACTCTTTTTCTAGATCTCCTTCCAAAAATCTTCCTTCCTAAAAATTCACTTTTCAAAAATCTCTTTCCTTAGAGCCCAAGTTAAGCCCTAGAGCCAACGATTAGGAAACCCTAATTTTCTTTCCTAAAACATGATTTTTAATCTTGCCTTAAAATTTAGGTTTCCAAAATCCTATTTTCTACATCAAAACCATGTATTTCCAAAACCTATTTTCTACATCAAAACTATAGTCTTTCCAAATCTAGAATTTTCAAAATTTCATCTTTCCATTTCCATGCCAAATCAAATTTTCCCTTTAGGAAACCAAATTCAATATCCCCATTTAGGAAACTAGATCCAATCCTCCATTTTTGGAAAAAAAATCAAAATAACTCTTTTAGAAACAAAATCCAATTCTTTATTTTAGAAAATAGGAATCTCAATCCTTCCTAGTTTAAACCTTTCCTAATCCACTCCTTCCTAATCTTATACTTTCCTAAATCTTAAGTTTCCAAAAATTAAATATTTAAATCTTTCCTTAAACTTTAAGCTTCCAAATCTTCCCTAATCCCAGCCTTTCCTAATCCATCCCTTTACAAAATTCTAAACTTTCTAAATTTGAAACTTTCTTAAATTCAAATCTTTCCAGAATCCTAAACTTTCTAAAATTCTAAATCTTTCTTAAATCAAACTTTTCCTAATTCAAATCTTTCCAAAGTCAACTCTTTCCTAAATTTTAAACTTTCGTATTTCAAAACATTCCAATTTCAAAACATTCCTAAAAAGACACTTTCCTAAAATGAAACTTTTCTAAAATGAAAATTTCCTAAAACGGAACTTTCCTATTTTCAAAATTTCCTAAATTCAGTCTTTCTCAAATTCCAACTTCCCTAATTTTTCAAATCCAACATTCGAGTCAAATCTCTCTTAAATCTCAAATCCTTCCCAAATTCTAGGTTTTCTAAATCTCAATCTTTCCAAAACAAGTCCAAATCCTTCTTCCAAGTTCTATCTTTCCAAATCAAAGTCTAATCTTTTCAATTTCAAGTTCCAAATTCCAATCTTCTATTTTAAGTTCAAATCAAACTTTGTTTTCCAATCAAACTCTTTTTCAAAGAAAATCTTCTATTTTCTATCGGACTCTTATCCGAACTACGACTGACCTGATTCCTCTAAAGAGATACGTAGGCAACCCTCCTGGGTTCGATCATAACTTTTTTCAAATCTCCAATTCCATAGCTCTCTTCAAGTTTCCAATTCCATAATCTATTTCAAACTTTTAATTCTAAAAATCTATTTTTCAAATCTGTATGTCCAATTTCTAAAACTTTCTTTCAAAATCAAATCTATCTTTTCAAATCAATTTCAAATTAAATCAAGTTCTTTTCCAATCTATTTTCAAAATCAAGTCTTATTCTCTCACTTGCATATTATGTATCATGTTAAATATCTTTTCTAAATTTCTTTTCTAAAGTGGATAGTTTTGGACATTTATTAATTGAAGACTCTAATGGTAAATCTAGGGTGAATAGACATGTAGGTACCGCAAGGGCAGGGTAGGGTGATGGCTTAGTGCGTCTTCCCTACACGTAACCAACCTCTAAATTGTGCTTAGTTTTTAGGTGACCTAACTTAACTTAATCAAGTTAGGTGGTGACTTCAAATGTTTTTCAAAAGCCCTTTATAAAAATTAATTTTCAATTCAAACCCAGTCGCACTCATTCTTTTAGGAGGATGAGTTCTAACGAGAGAGTATAGTATTTTTCCCGATTGTGTGTGTATTCCTCGAGTGTGAAAAATCTGGGCGCGACGCTCACATCTCTCATGCATCGATATAATTTCCAACATAGTATAAATGAATGTAAACAAGAGAGAGCATAAAAAGTACTATTAATCAAATGTTATAAATATGGTTTTAAAGGCTCATACAATCCAACAAGTTGTGCATCCATTGTTTGAGGTGAGGAAACTCAAGTTCACACTTGTTTTCATTGTATTTCTATTGATTGTTGTATGTAGAAGACCAATCATGTCTTAGAATGGAGAATTGAATACAAAAAGATTGAGATTCAAGTTGAAGACTTAGGATTCTTCATGTTTTGCATGTGTTGATGCTTTGAAATCTTGTTTGAGGCTTTAGAACTTCATTATAGGCTTTGGAGGGCTTAAAGTTATGTTGGGGTAGCAGGGGGGGGGGGAGCTTAAAACCATGTTTAAAAACATCAATCTCGGACCAAGGGGTGAGAGGGTGCACTGGCGCGCCTGAAGGGCGCCTAGTGGCACACAATTCTGCTGAAGGGTGCCAAAAATGCACTTTGTGGCACAGTGGGCTCGCCAGGGCGCATCTGGAGGTCATACTAGCATAGTCCTTTGGCTGGGTTTGACCTTTATTTTGCATTTTATCTTCTTATATCGCATCGGGAAGGGGATAACATTTCTTATTGAGTTGCTAATGTGTCATTGATCATTATTTCTTATATTTATGCATCACAAGTCATGAACATATATTGATTATGCATATGTTTCATAAATTTGACGTGGTGATGTGTGATAGGTTCAGAAGCAGTAGAAGACACTCCAATTCCATCGAAAGAGTGAATCAACCTTAATTTGTACAACGGATTGAGGTGGGGGTTTAAGATATTCTTACTCTTATTGAATTGAATATCTTATTATCTATGTTAGTATTGATTGTTGGATTATGAGGTTGCATTGCATATAACATACATTGTGTGCCTATTTTACATTGCATGAAGGAGGTTTAGTCGATGTGGGACTAATCTAAGGTTAAGTCGATGTGGGACTAACCTAAAGAGTGTCGATGTGGAACATTCTAGATGACAAGCTATCAATATATTAGGTCAATGTTATCAAAATAGTGCGCACATATGTGGTGACATCAGACATTACAACACAAAGAAGCATTACATTACATGAGACATTTCTTATGGATAATGATGGATTATCTATTGGTGATTGATTCGATGTTTATCTTACATTCATTCTATACAAGTTTGATTATCTTAGTGAGCACATTGACATATAGCTTACACCTACACAAGTTGTTTTATAGGTAAGATGGAAAAGGTTTAGTCCACTGCTTTTAGAGTTATATACATTTGGTTTTATAATTACTCATGAGTTTGGCTTAGTAATCTTCATTACGCTTGTATGGGGGTTGAGGGATAGTTTTTATATTTAATGATGTTATTTATCCCTTACATGATTTTTATCTTTGGGATTAATATGAGTTATCGTTCGCAGGCAAGTGACTTGTACAATCACACTCACCCTAAGATGGTGTTAATGATGCCTGATTAGGAGAGGGGGTGATAGATTGGTATCAAAGCTAAGGTTTAAGGCCAAGGTTTAAGACCAAGGCTATGTTATTGAGTTGGTGTCTAGAGTTGTGGTGGACTATAGGGTGTTGTTGAGTTGGTTTAAATTGGTAAGAATATGTGGGTCATATAAATTGTATGCTAACCTTGAATTGATGCAGAAAGAATGCCATAAAGAGATCCACCAAGAGAAGTGGAGGAAGAAGTATCATCAGCTCCAACTAGGAGGCAAGAACAGGGCATTTAGAATCCACCAGATGCAGCCGACAGAGTGACTAATGTGTTGGCATTGTATATAGAGTAGCAATCAATAAGGCCTACGCAACATGCTAGTACTTTGCATGAGCAGTTCATAAAGCTTAATTCACCAGAGTTTATCGAGGCAAGAGATCCATTGGTAGTGAAGGAGTGGCTGAAGAAGTTAAAAGCAATTTTCAAGGTAATAGTTGTGACTAACAAATAGAAATTGCAATTGGCTGCATTTATGCTGAGAGGGGAAGCCAGGAATTAATGGAAAGTTGTTAGGCAAATGTTAAATTCTTGAGCAGCCGGGGTACTAATCACTTGGCAGCAATTTGAGGAGACATTCAATGAATAATACTTTCCTCTCATCTATAGATATCAAAAGGAACACGAGTTTATCTCTCTGAGGTAAGGAAAGATGATGGTATCTAAATATGAGGAACAATTTACGGCATTGTCTCGATTTGCACCTAATATGGTATGTACTGAGGAAGCTAAGTGTAGAAGATTTCAATAGGGATTGGAATTGAGTATTCGATCTTAATTCTTAGCTTTTGAAATGACTAGGTATGCAAATCTGGTAAACAAAGTAAAAATAGTAGAACATGATATGAAAGAATTATCTGCTAGAAGAGACCAATTCAAACAGGGAAGGTTTGAAGCAGTGGGTGAAACTTCAAGGCAAAAATATCAGAATCTACAGTGACTAATGGACAGGGTTGAGCATAATTTAGCCAAAGATTAGGAAGTCCAAGATCAAGAAGTTTAAAGGTCATGGACATTGGAGACCTCTAGTGAGACCTTCAGGCTTGGGATTCTTTAGTAATAGAAGTGAAGGAGTTATTTGTTACAAATGTGGAACAATGGGACATGTGGTGAGAGAATATTCAGTTTCGTGGAGTGATAAATGTTATCAATGTGGACAACAGGGGCATATAGCCAGGAATTGTTCTCAGAGCTCTACAACGACTTCTTTTGTGGGTAGTGTTGCTAGTAATGGGAGAGGAGCATCAGGAGGTACTCAACGGGGGGAGGGACTACTTGTGAACCACAAACCAAAGCTCGAGTGTATGCCATGACTCAGAGGGATTCTCAGGTAACTCTTACGGTGGTAAGAAGTATGATGTTTGTGGCTGGAAGAGATGCTTATGCACTGCTAGATCCTAGATCTACACATTCTTTCATTTCTATTACATATAGTGCACATCTAAATAAGCCACGTACTTTAATGGCATATCATTTACTTGTATCAACACCGATGGGAGATTTAGTATTGGTAAGTGTGGTGTACAAGGAATATGTACTGAAAATTGAGGAAAAAGAGTTGATTGTGGACTTGATTCCTTTGGAAATCCATGACTTTGATTTGATATTGGGTATGGATTGGTTATTATCTTATCAAGCTTCTATAGATTGTTTTAAGAAAGAAATTATTCTTCGAATGCCTAATGAATTAGAATTGCAATTACAAAGAGAGCAAGATATGGTTCCTACTTGTTTGATATCAGCTTTGGAAGCTAGGAAGTTGTTACAAAAGGGGTGTGAAGGGTATTTGGCCCATGTAATTGATATTACCAAGTCAGAATTGAAGTTGTCAGATATTCTAGTAGTACAAGACTTTACAGATGTATTTTTAGATGAATTTCTAGGAATTGTACTAGATAGGGAAGTGGAGTTCTTTATTGAGTTATTGTCAGGGACAACTCCAATTTATAATGGACTTTACAGAATGGCACCAACAGAATTGAAAGAGTTGAAAATTTAATTGCAATATTTGTTCGGGGGTTTATACAACCTAGAGTGTCACCGTGGGAAGCTCTAGTCTTATTTGTTAAAAAGAATGATGGAACAATAAAACTTTGTATAGATTACCGATAGTTGAATAACAAACTTTGTAAATAACAAATATCCTTTGCCATGTATTGATGATTTGTTTAATTAGTTTCAAGGAGCCAAAGTATTTTCAAAGATTGATTTAAGGTCAGGCTATCATTAGTTGAAGGTGAAAGATAGTGATATTTTGAAAACTTCTTTTCGCCCTCCATATGGGCACTATAAGTTTTTGGTAATGCCTTCTGGAATGACTAATGCTCTTGCTATTTTCATGGACTTAATAAATTGGGTATTTCAGCCTTTTCTCGATTCTTTTTTTTATTATATTCATAGATGATATATTGGTGTATTCACATAGCAAGGAGGAATATGAAGAACATTTAAGACTCGTGTTACAAAAATTGCAAGATCGATAATTGTATGCCAAGTTCAGTAAATGTGAGTTTTGGCTTGATAGAGTAGTATTTTTGGGACATGTAATATCTAATGAAGGGATTTGTGTAAACCCAGAGAAGATTGAAGCTGTAATATACTGGGAATAACCAAAGAATGCGTCAGAAGTTAGAAGTTTCTTGGGATTAGTTGGATATTATAGAAGATTTATCTAGGGATTTCATCCATTACTATTCCATTCACTAGACTGACACAGAAAGACATGAATTTTAAATGGACAGATGATTGTGAACACAATTTCCAAGAATTAAAAGTTAAGTTGACTACGTCTCCACTGTTGACTATTCCTTCAGGGAAGGGAGATTTTGTGATATATAGTGATGCGTCATATAAGGGTCTTGGTTATGTGTTGATGCAAAGAGGTAGAGTTGTTGCTTATGCTTTTAGACAATTGAAGACTGATGAAAGGAGTTATCCTATTCATAACTTGAAGTTGGCAGCAATGGTATTCACTTTGAAATTGTGGAGACACTATTTATATGGTGAACCTTGTGAGATATTTACAAATCATTAGAGTCTTAAATATGTGTTTACACAAAAGGATTTGAATTCGAGGCAGCGAAGATGGATGGAGTTGATTAAAGACTACAAATGTGTTATCCATTACCATCCAAGAAGGACTAATGTAGTGGCTGATGTTTTGAGTCGGAAGTCTTCAGGAAGCTTAGCATGTATGAAGTGTTATCGAGCTGAAGTGTTTGCTGAGTTGACATATTTTGGAGTAGAGTTTGTAATGGTAGGAGTTAATGCTTTGATAGCACAGTTTCGAGTTAGACCTTTGCTACTTGAACAAATCTGGGAAATACAATCTTAAAATCCACAACTGGAGAAGTTTAGGAAGCAAGTGAAAAAATGTACTAAAACTGACTTTTCTTTTTATGAGGATGGTACTTTGATGTTTGGCACTCGTTTTTGTGTAACAAATAATTAAGATTTAAAAAAGAAAATTTTAGAAGAAGCGCATCAATCCTTGTATGCTATGCACCTAGGAAGTACTAAAATGTATGGAGATCTTCAGGAAGTCTATTGGTGGTCTAGTACGAAGAAAGAAATTGTAAAGTTTGTGGATAAGTGTTTGAATTGTCAACAAGTGAAGGCGGAGCATTAGAAATTGGCAAGTTTGTTGCAAAGACTTGAAGTGGATTTGATTTTATATGGGTGATTGTGGATAGATTAACTAAGCCAACACATTTTTAACTTGTTAAGACTACTTATGCTATTGATAGGTATGCTAGAATATATATTGATGAGATTATTCGTTTACGTGGGACTCCAATCTCTATAGTTGCAGATAGGGATCCAAGATTTAATTCAAGATTTTGGCCTAGTTTATAACAAGCTATGGGGACTACTCTAAAGTTTAGTACATTATTTCATTCTCAAATAGATGGAAAGTCATAAAGGATTATTCAAACTTTGGAGGATATGTTGAGGGCTTGTGTATTTGACTTCAAAGGAAGCTGGGATGATCATCTAGCCTTAATGGAGTTCGCATATAACAATAGCTATCAATCTAGTATTGAAATGGCACCATTTGAGGCTTTGTATGGTCTACGGTGTGGAACTCCAGTGTGTTGGAGTGATGTGGGACAAAGGTAATTATTGGGTCTTGAAATAATTCAAGATACAATCGAGAAAGTTATAATTGTTCAAGAACATCTAAAAGTGGCTCAAAGTAGATAGAAAAGTTACGCAAATAACAAAAGAAGAGAGTCAGAATTTGAGGTTGGTGACTAAGTGTTTCTAAAAGTTTCTCTATGGAAAGGTACATAGAGATTTGGGAAGAAAGAAATATTGAGTTCAAGGTATATTAGACCTTATACTATTGTTGAAAAAGTTGGTACTACAGCTTATCAGTTGGATTTGCCATCAGAAATGTCTAAGTTACATAATGTCTTCCATGTGTCCATGTTACACAAGTGTATGCCAAATTCGACACATGTGTTGACTCAACAACTAATAGAACTGGAGAATGACTTGACTTATATAGAAGAACATGTTCAAATTCTGGATCGAAGAGATCAAGTTCTACGTAACAAGGTTATGCCATTGGTAAAAGTGTTGTGGAGGAGTCATCCAGTTGAGGAGGCCACATGGGAGAGTGAGGAGCCAATGAGGAATCAATATCCATATCCATTCTAGCATGGCAAGTGAATTTCGGGATGAAATTCTTAAGAAGGGAAGACTTGTGAGATCCTATCTTGGTAAGCTTCATATATAGCTTAAATGCATACTCAATACTGCATGGTTTCTTTAATCAAGGAGCTTGATTGACATGTTTTAATGAGAGTATGTCATATGAGGATTGATTTATTTTAAGCATGATTAATTAGTTTAATCCATGATTAATTAGCTTAACTAACCTTCATGCTTAGCTCAATGTTAATGATGATTAATTATCATAAACGATCTTAATTATGTAAAAGATGTGAATTAGTGGTGTGTGGTGAAGCAAGGAGCTGCTAGGTAAGAGGTTAACCTCGAGCCACCTAGGTGTGTGCATAAGGTGTGTGTTTCACCATATAGTGAGGTGTGTTCTTCATTAGCATTATATGTGTGTGGTTAGATACAATTTGTATCTATAGTTGGTTTCAAATCAAGGGAAGAGAAAGGAAAGAGGTGCTTGTGTAGTACCTTGTGTTTGGTAAAAGAGAAAGTGAGAGAAAATGAGAGAAAAAGAAGAGAAAAGATGAGAAGAAAGAGGAAATTGAAGGGGGAAGTTGTGCATCCATTATTTGAGGTGAGAAATCTCAAGTTCATGGTTGTTTTTATTGCATTTCTATTGATTTTGATATGTAGAAGACCTATCATGTCTTAGAATGGAGAATTGAATCCCAGAAGCTTAAGATTTAAGTTGAAGACTTAGGATTCTTCATGTTTTGCATGTGTTTATGCTTTGAAGTCTTGTTTGAGACTTTATAACTTCATTCTAGGGTTTGGACGGCTTAAAATTGTATTGGGGTAGCAAATGTGGAGCTTAAAACCATGTTTGAAAACATCAATCTTGGACCAAGAGGTGAGGGGGCGCACTGGAGCCCCTAGTGGCGCACCCCTCTGCTAAAGGGCGCCAGTAGTGTACCTAGTGGCGCAATAGGCTGGCCAGGGCACATTGGCAGACTTCTTTGGCTGGTTTTGACTGGTTTGACCTTTATTTTGCATTTTATCTTCTTATGTCGCATCGGAGACGGTTTAACACTTCTCATTGAGTTCCTAATGTATTATTGATGTATTATTTCTTATATTTGTGCATCATAAGTCATGAACATACATTGATTATGTATATATTTCGTAAATTTGACATGGTGATGTGTGATAGGTTTGGAAGCAGTTAAAGATACTCCAATTCCACCGAAGGAGTGAATCAACCTTACTTTGTACAGCGGATTGAGGTGGGCGTTTAAGATATTCTTACTCTTATTGAATTGAATGTCTTATTATCTACGTTCGTATTGATTATTGGATTATGAAGTGGCGTTACATACAACATACATTGTATGCATATCTTGTATTGCACGGAGGAGCTTTAGTTGATGTGAGATTAACCTAAGGTTAATTGTGAGGTTTAGAATGTCCCACATCGACTAAGCTAAAAAGTGTCGATGTGGGACATCTAGATAATAAGCTATCAATATATTGGGCCAATATTATCAAAACAGCATACACATATGTGGTGATATTAGGCATTGTATCACAAAGAGACGTTACATTACATAAGTCATTTCCCATGGATAATGATAGATTATCTATTGGTGATTGATTTGATGTTTATTTTACATTCATTCTATATAAGTTTGATTACCTTAATGAACATATTGAAATATAGTTCACACCCACATAAGTTATTTTGTAGATAAGATGGAAGAAGTCCAGTCCTCTGCTATAAGTGTCGAGTTGGAGAGCTTTGAGGAAATCTACTTGTTGAGTTGTAGATAGTACAAATTGTACACTTTATAAGAGTCTTTTGGAGTTATATACATTTGGTTTTGTAATTACTTATTAATTTGGCTTAATAATCTTCATTATGCTTGTATGGGGGTTGAAGGATGGTTTTTATATTTAATGATGTTATTTATCCCTTCCATAATTCTTATATTTGGGATTGATATCAGGTATTGTTCACAGGTAAGTAACCTAGGCGATCACACTCACCTTAAGATGGTGTTAATGACACTTAATTAGGAGTAGGCATGACAAGTGATGCCAATTTTGGGCAGGGTTGGGTGTTATGTATCAAAGACATATGCTTCCTAACATATAATAGGATTCTTGAGCCTAGACCTAATTACGCAAACCAAAATGGAGTCAAACCATCAAAGGCCTTTTAGAATCAGCATAAATGCCTTTTCAAACTGATTGGAATATTTCCAAACTTGCATATAATGTTTTCTGAGTTAAAACCATGTTTTTACCCTCTAATTTTATATTTACAAAAATACACTTTTTGGTGCCCTGGCACACCTTAAATGTCAGATGGTGACTCTGAAGCTTTCCGAAACCAATGGCCCTTTTCAAATCAAATAAACTGTGCAACTCGAGACAAAGACCCCTACACGTGTCCGGAGGGATAGGATCTCCAAAAAAGCCAGATTTTAGACCTCGTCTCATTCATGAGATATTTAGGCAGTCCAAAATCTGGTTGTGACATACAACGATGCAGTATGCCGGTTCAAAAACTAAGTAGCCATCAGAAATTGAGAAGACGTAGAAGTAGAAATGCTTATTGTGCATAGGTTACATAAAGGGATTCAACATAAACTGATCCACATCAACAATATTTTTTACTTGGAGTGATTTTAGTAGAATCTCAACTTAGCTTAAAGCTTGTTAAGCACAAAATTGGGTAGCGTAACAACTAGGTAGGGGCTAAGAAATGGGCAGAGGTCTAATAATTACACTGTTAAAGTGTAATTCATTCACTTTGGTTTGTACTTGGTTTACCTTAGATTAATGATATATTGATGTTTTTAGTCTAATAAAGTTTATTTGGATGGTTTGAAAGGTTTTGAAGCATTCGGAAGTGAAACCGGACACCCTCTACAGCTTCTGAAAGCTTCGCCTTTTGGATTTCTAGACTTGATCAGAGAGTTCGAACACCAGTCCAGACACCCCTGGGAATTGAAGTAGAGACTAGACACCAGTTCAGACACCCTGTGGAGATCCAACTTTTATGTAGTTTTGAACTTGTAAATAGTCCCTTGTAAACCCTAGTTAGAAGAGCTTAACTTAAGAGTTTATTTTAGACTTAGAGAGAGTATTAAAGAGCTTTTGTATTGTCTTCTTTCATTAGAATAATAAAATTCTTGTCTTTAATTCCATTGATTTCAATACAAACTTTAAATCTTATTAGATTCATGAGTAACTAATCTCATCCTTGGCGAAGATTGTGCAGATCACTTGGGGATCTTAGGGAATAAATGGAGATAATCTTGGTGTTCATTGTTTTATCATAAGTTCTTTAAATCTTTGATAATCAATGGTTAGATATCTTCAAAACCTTGGATTCTTGACTAAGCTTATGAGTTTTTATGCACAAACCCTAAGTTGGTATAGAGGTTACATAGGTCGATAGTATGAATCTATGATTTAAATCGATTATAGTTCTGGAGTTAATTATCATTGAATTAAATCTTTGATAATCTTATCTTAGAACCCATCGAAATCTTATGTTTTAGATTAACTTTTCAGTGTCCATGCACGAATCTTGAATTTTGTATGGGGGTTACTTAAATCGATGATATGAATATAAGAATCTTGTCATTTATAAGTCTCAATTGATTATCATTGATTTCATTGCTTTTAATTACTAAATCTTCGAAATCAAAGGCTCAAGATGGAGCTAACTATTTGAGTTATCAAAACCTTCATTGGATCTTCGAGTGACTTAGGTGATAGGATTAATTGGATCCATAGCTCATTTTCTCTAGTTCACAATCAGCTTAGTTTCAACTATTGTTAGTTAGTCAAATGTAAGCACCCCATTTTTTACCGCTCGGCAGTCTACACTCCGTCCAGACTTGTTTTCAAGTCATTGTGGGCATATTCCAATCGAAACCAATTCTCGAGGTCCAAATTTCATCTTTCCATCGCTTCGCGGGCCTGTCAAGCCCAAATAGAGGCAAAATGACCAAAATGCCCTTAGGGGCATTGTCCTTTCCTTTCCGTTTCCAATCCCTTTCTCGAGACAGTTTATTCCTCAAGACGGTTCCATCCAGGCACGTCTCCTCGGAGATGGTAAGACCCCTTTCCAATCCCACTCTCGAGATAGTTTATTCCTCGAGACGGTTCCAATCCAGGCACGTCTCTTCGAAGACGGTAAGACCCCTTTCCAATCCCACTCTCGAGACAGTTTATTCCTCGAGACGGTTCCACTCCAGGCACGTCTCTTCGGAGACGATAAGACCCCTTTCCAATCCCACTCTCGAGACGGTTTATTCCTCGAGACGGTTCCAATCCAGGCACGTCTCTTTGGAGACGGTAAGACCCCTTTCCAATCCCACTCTCGAGACAGTTTATTCCTCGAGACGGTTCCAATCTAGGCATGTCTCTTCGGAGACGATAAGTCCCCTTTCCAATCCCACTCTCGAGACAGTTTATTCCTCGAGACGGTTCCACTCTAGGCACGTCTCTTCGGAGACGATAAGTCCCCTTTCCAATCCCACTCTCGAGACAGTTTATTCCTCGAGACGGTTCCAATCCAGGCACGTCTCTTCGAAGATGGTAAGTTCCCTTTCCAATCCCACTCTCGAGACAGTTTATTCCTCGAGACAGTCCGAGTAGTGAAACTACTCACAAAACCGTTAGAGTAGCGAAAATACTCACAAATAGGTCGATATAGGGAATTGGCAACAAACCCCTGTGTCACGACGACCGTCGTTAGAGTGGCGGAAACACTCAAAACCCAGGTCAACACCAGTGTTTTTTAGCCCACTTTGGTGAAAAATGACTAAACTGTCCTTTGGACCTTTTCCGATACTTTCCGGTCAAGATGACCATTTTGCCCCTAGGCATCCTAACACCCCGAGAACCACACCGGCTCTGGGTATCAAACCGGTAATCTCCTAAGACTACTTTTTATAGTATTCTCAACCTTCCTTTATCTTTCCGGATCATTCCGAGTCAGTTCTGGCCAACCCGGTACAAAATGACCGTTTTGCCCCTGGTGGGCCGGTCTCCTTTTTTGACCACACCGGCTCTGGGTATCAAACCGGTGACCTCTTGAGACTACTTTTTATAGTGTTCTCTACCTCCTTTTACCTTTCCGGATCTTTCCGAGTCAGTTCCGACCAACCCGGTGCGAAATGACCGTTTTGCCCCTGGTGGGCCGGTCTCCTTTTCCGATCACGCCGGCTCTGGAAATCAAACCGGCAACCTCTGGGAACATTCTAAATAATGTTTCCAGATCCCAAGTCTTCTTCCGAGATAGTCCGAGTTCGCCCCGGCAGCTTCCCGGTCTGATTGACCGTTTTGCCCCTGAGGGCCCGGTTAACCTTTCCGACACATCTTATCCTCACTTTTCAAGTCAAATACCTCCAGGACACTATTTTAAGTGTTCCTGCTCCTTTCTGGCCTTCTGGGTCATTCCCGGCTCCTTCAAATCATTCCCGGACTTTCTGGAGTCACTTCTAGTTAAACCAGGCTAAAAATTGCATGGTAGTCACTAGTACAGGCGCCCAAATCTAGTCAAAGATACGTTTTTGCCGACCTTAAATCTTTTCTAATTGGCTGGCACCGTTAGTAGTGGTGCTAAGCCAAAAAATGGCCTAGCGCCACTCCTAGTGGTGCCAGTATAAAATTTGGCCTGGCGCCACTGCAACAGGCGCCAGTGTTATCCAACCTCTATAAATACAGAGCCTCATTCAACGTGAAAGGGATCTGCAAACTCAACCTAAAAATCATATAATTCGATATACAGAGCTCGAGCACCTCAAAAACCCTAGCTTCCCTAGGTTTTCCAAACCCAAGCCACCCTACACAAACCCTAGTCTCCTATACACTCATACACACACTCATACACTCATACACTAACCTTCAACCCTCCTTCAAAGACTTGAAGAGCTGTCATCTAAAGTTTAAAGACAACTCTTGAAGATTGAAGACGAAGATCAAGACAAAGACCAAAGATCGAAGGCAAGCAAGGCGCGCAAAATAAACAAGATATACGGTAGGCTCCCTATTTAAATTTTCGCATTTCCCCCCTCTCTCTTCTCTCTCCTAACCCACTTGGGTTTTCTCTATTTTAATCCCCTATCTCTTCCCCCCCCCCCCTTCTTTGCATGCTTGAAACAAGGGGATTCCCGGTCCATGTGTAGGATTGGGCTATTAGAGAGTCACCATGTCGGGGGCTTTCTTCTAGTCTAACCAGAGACCACGTGGGTCCGGCCCCCTTGATTATGTGATGAAGCCTTAGTCTTGTATGTTCACGACCCCAAATTGCATTGTGCATATCATAGTCTTGCATCTTCCAAAATTCGTTTTTCAAACTCGTTTTCAAAACCGTTTTCAAACTTGTTTTCAAAATTGCATCAAAATCTCCTTTTTAAAAACTTGTTTTCAAAACCACAATTCTAGGGTGATTCTAGCCTTTCCATGGCTAGGGTTACTTTAGGAAAGTGTTACATTAAAAGTGACCTTTTATGGTCTATATTTTCAAATCTTATTGTTTTTCAAAACCGCTTTTCTAAAGTGGTTCTAGCCCTCTTATGGTTAGAATTGCTTTAGAAAAGTGAGATGTTTTTATACCTTCTAAAAACTCTCTTTTCAAAAAATCCCTTTTCCTAAAAATCTCTTTTTCAACATACTTTCCTAAAACTTTCCTCTCCAAAGTTGTTTTTAAAAACTCCTTCCAAAATCTATTTTTCAAAACTCCCTTTTTCAACTCCTTTCCAAAATCCTCTCCTCAAAATCCACTTTCTAAAAACGTTCCCTAAAAATCTTTCCAAAAACTCTCTTTAACAATCTTCTACCAAAAACCTTCCTAGAAAAACTCTCTCTAAAAATCTTTTCAAAAACTCTCTTTCCAGAATCTTCGTTTTCCAAAAACTCTTCTCTTAGAGCTCAAGTCAAGCCTTAGAATTAGGAAACCCTAATTTTCTTTCCAAAAACATAATTTTCAAACTTTGCCCCAAACCTAGGTTTCCAAAATCTCTTGTTTTCACATCCAAACTATACATGTTTCCAAAACCTCTTTTCTACGTCAAAACTATAATTTTTCAAAACTAGGTTTTCTAGAATTTCCCTTTCCAAATCTTTGCCAAATCAAATTTTCCCTTTAGGAAACCAAATCTAATCTCCCTGTTTAGGAAATTAGATCCTATTCTCCGTTTTTGGAAACAAAATCAAACCTTTGTTTTTAGAAACCAAATCCAATCCCTTCCTAATCCAACTCTTTCCTAATTCAAATCCTTCCTAATCTTTCACTTTTCTAAATCTTAAGTTTCCAAAACTTGAACATAAAAATCTTTCCTAAGTTTTAAAACTCAACTTTCAAATCTTTCCTAATTCAACCCTTTCCTAATTCTACCTTCTTTTCAAACCTTAACTTTTCAAAGCTAAGTTTTTAAACCTTTCCTAATTTCAAGATTTTCTAAAATTCAAACTCTAAAACTCTCCAAATCTTAAACTTTCCAAATTTCAAGTCTTTCCAAATTCTAAGCTTCCAAAAATTCAAAATTTTCTTAACTTGAAACTTTCTAAATTCTAAGTCTTTCTTAAACTAAACTTTCTTAATTTAAAACATTTCTAAACTCAACACTTTCCTATTTCAAAACCTTTCTTGAAACAAAACTTTCCGATTTTCAAAACTTTCCTAAAATGAAAACTTTCCTAATTTCGAAACTTTCCAAAAATGATGCTTTCCTAAAACGGGCCTTTCCTAATTCGAACATTTCCTAAAATCCAATCTTTCCAAATCTTCCAAGTCCAACATTCCAATCCAATCTTTCTTAATCTCAAGTCTTTCCTAGGTCTCCTACTTTTCCTAAGTCTAGGTTTCCTAAACCTCCATCTTTCCAAAACCAAGTCTTTCCAAAATCAATCTTTCCAAAGCAAGTCCAATCTTCTCAATTTCAATTTCCAATATCCTCTTCTAATCTCAAATCAAATCCAATTTTCAATTCAATCTCTCTCTTCAAATCAATCTCTTTTCAACCGGACTCCGGTCCGAACTACGACTGACCTGATTCCCCCAAAGGGATACGTAGGCAACCTTCATAGGTGCGGTCACAACACTTTTCAAATTTTCAATTCCACCCTCATAGGTGCGGTTTCCAAAATCTCTCCAAATCCCAAATTTCAATTTATTTTCAAAATTTTAATTTCAAAATTTCTATTTTCAAATTTCTACTTTCAATTTTCAAACTTTTCAATTTCAATTCCATCTCTTCAAATTTATTTTCAAATCAAATCAATTTCTATTTTCCAATTCTCTTAACTTGCACTTGCATATCATGCATCATGATAGTTCCTTTTCAAACATTGTTTTTCAAAGTGGGTTGGATTGAACCATTAGTTAGTTAAAGACTCTCATAAGTGAATCTAGGGTAGATTGGCATGTAGGTACCGAAAGGGCGGGTAGGGTGATAGCTTAGTGTGTCTTCCCTACACGTAACCAACCTCTGAACCTAGAATCACTGATTTCAAAGACCAAAGGAGTTATTTTTCTAAAAAAGGGCTAAATGTTTTCCAAAGGTTGCCAAACAACCTGTTTTTCTTAAAAACCCTCTCTTGATGAGATATTTTCAAAAATTATTTTTCAAAAACCCTAAGTGTAGTCTTCGGATTATGCTTAGTTTTTAGGTGACGTAACTCACCTTAATCAAGTTAGGTGGCGACTCCAAATCTTTTTCTAAAAGCCCTTTATTCAAATCAATTTTCAATTCAAACCTAGTCGCACTCATTCTTCTAGGAGGGTGAGTTCTAACGAGAGAATACAGCATTTTTTCCGCTTGAGTGAGTATTCCTCGAGTGTGAAAAATCTGGGCGCGACATCAAATCTTCTCAAACAAATTCATATTTTATTTTCTCCTTTTGGAGTTATTTTTGTGGGTTTTTGACTGTTCAAAGCAAGAATTTCTATACACCACTCTTTTTCCCTGTGGATCGACGTCGAACTTTACTGAGTAATTTATCACTACATCGCAACAATACACTTGCTGAGTATATTGCTGGTTTTTGGACTGATCATGTAACTAAGCTAATGGGATTGTCAGTGAGGGAATTTGTCCCGAGTTGCAACTTAGATAAAGACTGGGTCATACCACAAACTAAAGCAGCACTAAGGCTTTAATCGGAGTCTAAATTGATTGATATACTTTATCACTCTTGCCAAAATTTTGGTGGTACTCTAGCTTAATTAGGGAGCATTTGTGTAATTTTTTTTCATGCAAAATTTTGGTTAGTCAAAATCACTAACAGGCCCGAAAATTGGGTAAAGCTTTGCTTATGCTAAAGCACTTCTAGACCCTGGAATCTAGCAGAGCTCTAACTAGGTTTAGTGGTTTTCATACTGGTTAGTTGGACATGGGTCTGGCTAGGTTAGGGTTGACTGGAACAGTTTGGGTGATGTGAGGCTAAGAGACCACTTTCTAGAGAGAGAAAGCAGGAGAGGATAGAGAGAGAGGATGTCAAAATGAGCGTGTGGCCTCCTTTTTTTAGATTTTTTGTTGCACAAAAGAGCTTTTTCATGCTGCTTTAACTGTACGTAACAGCTCTTGAATGTAAGTTAAATTTGTCCTGTACATGAGAGCTCACATGTGGAAGGGTAATGACGAGGCTCTATTGTTGGATTAATGAGTCCTTAAAGTCATATTTATACATTTGATTATTAATATTGTTAGCCCAACGGTTATTTAAAATATAGTTCTATTGATTTTGATGATAACATGCTTTATTGTTTTAATTTGATTATTCCTAATGCTCTAATCCTTAGTCTATAAGTTTGTTTTATAAGGTTTTGCAGGATATTTAAAGGGATACAATTACAAATTGACTGCATGCCTTTTTAAGTTCATTGAAGAAATTCAAATTCAAATATTGTCTGGCAATTTCATGGAGCTTCGAATTAAGATATGGAAATCAAGTTTTATGGAAACTTGGTTCTCCTAGATTTGGACTTCGATGATACTGTATCCAAAGATACAACCATTCCTTCTTAGGAAAGATGTGCACACATTATTATATTGAACGGAAGATATGTGCCAGCAATAAAAAATATTCTAGAGAGATATATTGAAGATTTTAGAAGATTTGATGGAAGATATATTGAATATTAACTGAAGATTATTTGAAGATCAAAGAAAAGATACTATTGTGTTTTAGTCCAGAGTTCTTCAAAGAGCAACAATACAAACAAAAAAAAAAAAAAAAGAAAAGATCTATATTGTCAAAGAAAGGAAACTCAATATGCTGAACATTTTCAAGTATGGAAGCTTTTCAAACTTAAGGTGAATATTTCTAGTATAGAAACTTTTCAAATTTAAGATGAAGACTTTGTGTATGGAAGATTTTTGAATTCAAGATACAATTTAGCAACAAGATTGTGGAGCCTTTAAAGATCGTGTCTATCAAGCAAGGAAACTCTCTTGAATAAAAGGCTTCTTATTTAAGAGACAAGCCAGCAATAAAGATTGAGAAGCCTATAAGGATTGAGATCAAGCTATATTCAGCAATCATATATTGAAGAGTATCTCATCTAACAACTAGAAGAGAAAGACAAGGACGGAGCCCTTTACATATACATACACAAATGCAAAGGGAAGAACAGAAGCAATAACTCAGCAACTCATTCTCTGAAAGTAAAATCCTCATTTTGCAAAGTTCTTAAGCCATTACCGAGTTCATTCTCGTAACTCTTATGTTTAATTGGCATTATTCTGTGAGAGAAATTCTTTGTACTTAAGAGTGGTTATACTCTTGACCTTTCTTCTTGTAAGAGAGAGACTAGCTAGGGGTATTAGGTTTGACTAGTACCTAGGTTCAACTAGGTGGAGTGAGAGGATAACTTATGAAGAAAGGACTAATATCTGGGAAAGGCTAGTGTACTGTATTCTGGATTTGGATATAGTGGAGAAAAAATATCAAGGATAGAGCCTTAGGGAGTGGACTAGGTCTAGGGGTGACCAAACCACGATAAAATCTGTGTCATGCTTTCTTATCTCTATCTCATCATTGCATGTGCTTTACATTATTCATGCTTGATTGTCATACTATATTTGTGTGAATGATCCATATTTGTTCTGACATTGCATAAGTTTAGTTGATATCAAAGTATTGTGAAAAATGATTGAATATCTTACCTCGAGAATTATCTTAAAAAATTGAGCCTGGGTTTGATCGAATATCAAGTGTTACAATAGTTCTCTAAAGTTTATGAGAGTGATCATTTAAAGTATTGAGTCCGCTCATATTTTTGTTTATGAAAATTACTCTCAGAAGTTTTTGAGATTGCTCATACTGTGTTTAGAGTCTGCTAATTTGACTGTCTGCATAAATTGACTCTCAGTAGTTTGTGAGACTTCTCATTTCTATTGTGAGTTTCCTCATTTTATTGAATGAGTTAAAATTGCTTATAGTTGGTTAAATTTAGATAAATCCAATTCAACCCCCTTCTTGGGTTGTTTCTGGGTAACAAATATAAATCACACACACACACACACACACACACACACACACACACACACACACACACACACACACACTCTCTCTCTCTCTCTCTCTCTCTCTCTCTCTCTCTCTCTCTCTCTCTCTCTCTCTCTCTCTCTCTCTCTCTCATTTACATTCATTTATACTGTTGGCAACTATAACAACGCATAAGATCTGTCAGGTCAAAGAGTTACACTTAAGGTGGATCAGGTGTCTAGATGGGATATGATCTCACTGGTTACTTGTAATTCCAAACTCAGTTCATAGTCAGAGTAAGTTTGGACAACTCACTTAGTTGGCTATAATACATGAAACCTTTGTTCCATAGAATATTTTGTCTTAACCATTGGACTAATGGACTTCATGTTAGTGTGTTGGTTTGTTTGGAGTACACTGAATTGTATCAGTGTAAGAACACATTACTGTAGTTATCAATAATAGTGTCATTTTTCACAACTTTACTAATTGCATAGTGAGTCTTAACCCTAAAGGATTAAAGTACTTAAATACTTGGTGATGTGCACTTTGATTTATCAATGAGTGAGACCTCTTTATGGTCAATACCTCGGCAAGTTGGGTATACACTGTTAGGGTTTTAGAACTTATAATCTTAAGATGGTCACCATATTATTATGAGATATGTATTCCCTTGGTTCGATCCATGATTTGATCACTATAGGCATGTTGCGTTTTTCATAAATTAATGTTATAGTACAGAGTCATTATTTTATTTTAAAAGGGCAGTTTAGAAAATAAATACTTAACAATGATCAGTGGATGATAAACTAGTTAGCCAAGATTCAAATTTAGATAACTTGGGTGGATAATTTACAAGTTTAGTTCTTATTTACGAATATTGGTTTAGTGGGATTCGACTTTATGGTAATTAGTAGGTTAGGGGCATTGTCATAATTTCCTATTCTAAGAGGTCAACTACCATCATTTAGTGGAGTTAAGGGTAGTTTCATTAATTTCTCCACTATCAGGGGCTGATGTGCAATTAGAACAAGTTGGTGTTAGCCTAGAACATGTAAACCCTAGAGATCCTCTTTTTGCACTTAGAGAGACATATGTATGTATAAATACAAAAGGTGGCCAGCCACATGAAGCCCTAGTACAAGTAGTGAGGTTGGTGGCTAGGGTTTGGAGAGAAGTGTGTGCTTATGAGTTTCCACCAAGCTCTCGCTACCTTTGCGCTTTAGTGATCAAAGAGGAAGAACCTTAGGTCAAAAAGGTTCAAGATTCAAGTGTTCTCACTATTTAAAGTGTGCTACCAAATCCTATAAGGTATGATCCAGTGTTTGCATTATCGTTCATGAATAAATCAATGAAGAAATATGGGTTTGTTCTTAACTTTTTCTTTTTAAATTGCTTTTGCAAATTTTTTCTCAAAAACCATCACATAGATGTATCACCCTAAACCCTGGTATCTTGTTTAAACATTTAATTATGAGATATTTGTGCTTAATTGTGTGTATACTATAGTTTATGTGATCGTAATTGCTTAATTGGGTTAGAATTGCATGTGTATGTACCCAATTGGGTTTTAGATACATTAGATGTGGCCAAATAATTTAATCAATTAGCTCTAACTATGGTTACTTAGAAATACCATTTGATTTATTAGTGCATGAACCCACCCACTTAGTTGCTTGAAAGTGTGTCACATCATTATAAGGGACCATCTATTTACTCTTTAGAGGGACATGTGTCCCACTATTCATGCAAATGATAGAACATGTGATCCATCATCATGTACCTTAGCATTTGCTTGCACTTGTGTAGAGAGAGAGAGAGAGAGAGAACAAGTGGGAAACATAGGGACCCCACTAGCTGACACACCCATCTATGTCTTTCAATATGAAAGACTTGAGGCTTCCATTACGTACTTCACATTGATATTTTCACATTGGCATGAATGGTATCTATGGTAGAAAGAGCAAGAGAGAGAGAGAGAGAGAGAGAGAGAGAGAAGTGTATGAGAGAAGCTAGAAGTCTCCAGAAAGGGTGGGTCTTCCTACTTCTTGTTGTTTGGCTTATAGGAAAATCAAACAGAAGGTGAGGGAAATTATAGAGAAAGTGAAAGAGATTAATAGAAGATTTCAATCTAGTTTAAACCAAGATATGTAATTGATTAGTGTGTTCATACTTTTGCATTTAATCGGTTGGAAAATCCTCTAAATCCCTTCTTATGATGAGAAATTAGGGGTTTATGTTTTGGAAGGAGACCATGTTTTAATCAAGACCTTGATTTTGAAAGGAACCAATGTTTTATGAGGATTTTTTAAACCCTTTTCATAAACCTTTTTTGAAGATCTTTTATGACTATAACCATGTTATGACCTTATTTTACCTAGGGTTGGAACCATGAAGTTTTATTAGAGATTTTGGGTTGTTTATTTTGGTATTTGATCTTGTAGAAGATCATTTTTTAATAAGACTAAGATTTAAAGTATGTTTTCTATTCCATTGGAAAATAGACCTTTATACCTTTTTATCGATAGTTTATGGACCAAAATCCTAGTTAAAATGAATGGGTTATGACCATTGAAGTTAGCACACTGTTTCTATCCCGAACTTGCTTTCTATACACAAGGGTCAGCCCTTGTGTAAAATGTTGACTCGAAGTTAACCCATGTTAACTCAAGGTTAATTTCCATGTTGATTTTGATGATAACTAAACCTTGTGTTATTTTACTAACGAATCTACTTAGTGTGCAGATTAACAAAGTTCATAACTTAGACTTAAAGTTGAATCTTAAGTCTAATACATGTCAAGAATAATGCACAACAAATTCAAGATCAAGTAATGAATTCCAAGAGCTATGCAATGAATCCAACAGATGATTGACGCCTATCTCTACTTCAAATAAATGTCTTACATTCGAAGAGATTGAAAGTGTTCAAACAAAGCTTTCATCAAAGTGTGCATAGACTCAATGAAGACTGATTTGCACTCAAGAAAGAATGTAGACTTCATCAGAAGATGCAATGTTCAATTAAAGACGATTTGATTGTGGAGATGTTGTAAATGCCAAAAGAAGATCTCATCAAGAATGCAAAGATCAATTGAAGATGAATTAAGTGTTGAAGAAATTAAGAATGCTCAAGAGAAGACTTCATCAAGCATACACAGATCAATTCAAGACAATATGATTGAAGTTGCTGAGAAGATGGCTCATAATGACTGTCTGATCTCTACATAAGAATCCTTCTAAGATGAAAAGGATCAATGAAGACTAGATGTATGAAGAAATTTCATCATGTCTGCAATGGTCTCAGTGAAGTGATTTTAAAGAAGAAAGAAGAATCGTTATCAAAGAAAAGAACTTGGCAATGAAGCATTGTGAAGCTCTACGTATTTAAGGAAGCTTGGCATTAAAGGAGACGTTCTACAATGAAAGAAGAAGCTTTGCAAATGAAGAAAAAATGACGTACATTGCAAATGAAGCTTTGACAGTTTGAGATTCAAGAGAACATCAATATCCAATGATTGATTCAATCCAAATTGAATAAAAGTTAACCCTGATGAGTTAAGAAAATTTAATTGATCATCATACCCCAAAGACATACTCCTTGAAGATCTTATACCTATGCTAAGATGATCTGGATCATTAAAAGATAGAATACAGATATCTGGGCAATGAGCGGACTTATTGAAATGAGGAGTCGCCTCATGGTTACAGAAGAAAAAGGCCTGAGGACAAAATGATAAATGAGCGGACTCATGTACAATGAAGAGTCGCCTTTTGATCACAAAAGTAAAAAATCTGGAGACCAAATAGACAAAGAGTGGCCTCATTGAAATAAAGAGTCGCCTCATGGAGACAGACGCAAAGGCTTGAACATAAAATGATCAATGGGTGGACGCATGAGGACAAAGAGTCGCCTCATGACAACAGAAGTGAAAGGCTGAAGAATCGAATGAACAAAGAGCGGACTCCTGATAATGAAGTGTCGCCTCATGACAGTAGAAGCCAAAGAAGTGAAGACAGATGAATAAAGAGTTGCCTCATTGATATGAAGAGCGGACTCATGAAGTCAGTGAACTACATCTGGTAAATGCAGAAGCAAAAAGTGTCGACTCCACAAACCTGGAACTGACTCCTTGGATATAACAGCTAGTTTTTCTAACGTTATAACAGACTGAATGTGCATTAATGAAGCCAAACTACCTCCAATGGATGGAATCAATGCAAGGGTTTATACACTAGCCTCCAACTGCATTATAACCAAGAATCAAGAGGGAGAAACAATTAGAGACAAGAATCACTAATCAACCTGATATTCCTAAACATTCTTCCTGTTTTATTCTTGTGAGCTCAGATTGTAAAATCAACTCTTGCTAAAGCGTGTGTTTGTTTCTTGTATACTTTTTATACACTTGTAATTGAGAGTTTGAGAGTTCTTTTGTGAAAGCAAAACTCTTGTAAGTTTGAGTGGAGCTTGGATAAAATCACTTGGAGATTGAAGAGCTCGGTGAGGAGTTCTTGTATAGTGAGCTGAACACTTTGTCAATCAGTAGCCCATCTTGTAATAGGTGATTACATAGTGGAAGAAGACTTCAAGGAGGTCTTGGGATGAGGATGTCGACCACGGTTTGTGGTTGAACCTCGGTAAATCTGTGTCTCCCTTCTATTGCTCTGTTTTCTATATTTCCATTTATTACATTGCATCACATATTGTTTGATCACTATTACTTTGCTTAGATTAATTTTAATTAATCTTAACTAGTATTTATCTGCAAAAAACCTAATTCACCCCCCCTCTTGGGTTGCCTTTTGGACCAACATAAAAGAGTCGACACTTCTGAATCCAGAATTTGGACCTAAGCAATCTGCTAAAAAGAGTAGACACTTTTAGTACAAGTCGACACTTTCCACTAAAAGTATACACTTTCAGTCCATAAGTAAACACTTTAATCAAGATTCTACACTTTAATTAGAACATCAAGAGCTCTTCATTCTAAATACTTTACACTATCTTAGGACCTATTATTAAGAACCAAGAGTTGTTTCTTGGACGTTATATATCTTGATTGTGTAAGATTACTAAGTGTTTAAGGCTCGGAGGTGATTTGACCAAGGACTATAGAATTACCTTAAAGTGCTAAAAGCTGAAGGTGAGTGAGTTGACTTCCAAAGTTGTATGTCTAAATTGATTCTCATAGCAAACATCTTTTATGAAAATGATTATTCAAAATGACTCCTGATAATTATATTCCACATGCTGAATGTTTTCGAAAGCATACTATGAGTATCATGGATATTGAATAGCTTTATTATGAATTGTCTTCAAATAGAATGTACATTTTATGGCATATGCTTATCTCAGGTCCCGTGCGAGTGGAATAATAATCTAAACTCGTTCTTGTCTAGTCCCCTATGAGTGGGACAATAATTAAACTCGTTCTGGTCCCATACGAGTGGGACTATAATCTAAACTCGTTCTGGTGTGTCTGTTTCATAACCGAGTCGAGACGGATATGTTTGTTTGGTTTCTGTTCAATCTGAGATGACATGTGAAATATGATATCTGCTATGTTTCTAACAAATGCAGTATTTGAAAAGCATGTTTTATCTATCCTATTTGTAACCTAAGTACTTCTAATATACTTTGAAAATGCGAATGATCTCTATTATTTCGAAAATAGTATCCATGGTAAAATCTTGACAGTTGTTAAGTTATTTACTGGGCTATGAGCTCAAGAAATTCTTTAACACTTTTTCCAAATCATTGAGTTTAAGTGGAGACTTGAGGAGCCATAATAAAAAGAAGCACTCGCCTTGCATTGTAAATAGAAGACTTTTGTGTGGTTAGCATTTGTAATGCTTGGAGCTTGAATGGATGGACTGTTGTATAAATTTTAGTATAATCATTTCTTATATGGAGTATATGTTTAATGTATTGAAGTACCTTTTAATGTCATATTATATGTACTATTGGTCATTATTTTTTGAGACTCGATCTTGCTTAACATCATATTTAGCTTAATTGTATATGTTGTAGTGCATGATTATCCTAATCAAAGAGCTTGATTAGCATGTTTTAATAGGAGTATGTCATGGGAGGATTAAAGTATTTTTTAGCATGATTAATTAGCTTAATTCTTGATTAATTATCTTAATTAATTTTCAGTCTTAGCTTAATGTTAATGATGATTAATTATCATAAATGTGCTTACTTATGCTATTGATGTGGATTATTGGTGTGTAGTGAAGTAAGGAGGTGCTAGGTGGGAGGTTAACCTCAAGCCACCTAGGTGTGTGCATAAGGTGTGTGTTTCACCATATAGTGAGGTGTGTGCTTCATTAGCATTGTGTGTGTTTGTCTGTGTGTGTGTGTGACGTGTGTGTGACGTGTGTGTGATTAGATATAAAGTTGTATCTATTGTGTGCATCAAGTCAAGGGAAGAGAGACGAGTGAGGTGCTTTGTGTAGAGAATTGTGTTTGGCAAAAGAGAAAGTGAGAGAAAAGAGAGGAAAAAGAAAAGAAAAGAGGAGAAGAAAAAAGGATTGAAGGGAGAAAGTTGTGTTTCAATTGCTTGATGTGAGGAATCTTAAGACTATGCTGGTTTCATTGCATTTGAATGGTGGTTGCATGTAGAAACATCATTTCATGCCATGGAAGTGAGAGTTAGAGTGAGCAGTGAAAGATTGCATATGGTTTCCAAGTAGAGGCCTTGAATTCTTCATATTATGCATGTTTTGAAATTGAAATATTATTAGAGTCTTTAGAGCTTCATTTTGGACTTATAGGAGGCTTAAGAGTGCACCACTAGGCGCCCTTCTAGTGCAAAAGTTGATTTTTGGACCAAGAAGGGGAAGGACACACGGGCGCAATGAAGGGCGCCTAGTGGTGCACTCCTCTGGAGAGGGGCGCCACTGGCAAGAGGGGCGCCACTGGCACACCCACAGTGTTCACTAGGGGTGCACTAGTACGCTCCTTTGGCTGGTTTGACCTCCATTTGCATTTTACCTTCTTGCATTGTAACAGGAATGGTGTAACACTTCTTATTAAGTTTCTAATGTATCATTTATGTATTATCTTTTATGTTTATAAGTTATAAACCATAAACATGCATTGATTATGCATATATTACATAAGTTTAACATGGTTGTATGTGATAGGTTTAGAGTTGGTTAAAGACAATCTGGTTCAACCTAAGGAATGATTCAATCTTATTTTGCAAAGCAGTATAAGGTGGAGATTTAAGATATTCTTACTCTTAATGAATTGAATGTCTTATTATCTATGTTGATGTTGGCGTTGGATTATGCAGTGGCATTGTATATGTTGACTTAATGCCTTAATTTTGATGATAATAAAACATGGCTTAATGATCTAATAATTCTACTTAATGTGCAGATTAATTATTAATTATATCTTGACTTGAAACTTATCATAATGGAGAATTTTTTATGCAAAGATTAGAATGAAGAATGAAAAGCACGATGAGATGACGCATTCAACAAAGCTGATATCATAAGAGAATGAAGGAATTTCAAGATGATGAAAATCTTGAATTGAAGATTGATAAGCATGAAGGAATGGCATATTCAACAATAGTGATCTTTTAAAGAATGAAAAAATTTCAAAGATAATGGATGTCAAGGAAAAAGAATGAAAATGCTAAAAATCTTGATTGAAAAGATGAAGCCATATCTATTAAAGACTCTTCAAAGATCAGTTGAAATATAAAGATATTAAGTCTTGGAAGCTCTCTTGAAGATTTTGAAGAAGACTTAATTTAATGGATGTAATAATGGTGATAGAAGAGCTCTACAAGTAATCAAAATGGAGATAATTCATCTAAAAGGAATTGAAGATGTTCTTGAAGTCATCAAGCCCTGAAGAAGTGTTTTCAAGCCTTAGAAAGCTGGTTTGGATGATACTTGATAACCTCAGTGACTTTGGAGAAGAATAGATAAAAGTTGCAAAAACAAGCTTTCTGGTGAAAAGAGTCAACCCCTCAAGTTTCGAACGACGACTCATTCAAACAGAGTCTAAAAATTTTGAAGACTACATAAAAGAGTCGACCCCTCACTGCAAAAGAGTCGACTCATTGGGACAAAGAGTTGAGTCTGTAGATTCAGACCAAAAAAGTCGACTCCTACAAGTCATGAGTCGACCCCTCAAGGCAGAATGCTTAAGCATAACTAAAAAGAGTCGACCCCTTATCAAAAAAAGTCGACTCCCGACAACAACGACTATATTTCTGACAGATGTAACGGTGCGATCTACCACCAGAACTTCTTCCATACTTCTCAACAGCTAGAATCGATCCATGGCTTTAAATACAAGATTACTACAGCTTCTATACATGAGATAGTGTGATTATATCTACTACATCTAGAGCTTAAAGCTGAAAATTTGATGTGCCTTCACTGCTACATCTTTTGCCGAGTGTTTTAGGTTATCCATTGAGCTATACTTGTTCATCTACTCATTAGGAGAGTTACCCATTGTATAACCTTTATTCATTTCACTTGGTTGGGTTTGTAAACCTGTAAGTTTGAGTGTTCATGGGTAAAAACACTTATAAGTTTGAGTGAAACTTGGACAAAATCACTTGTAAGTTTAAGAGAAGCTTGGACAAAATCTCTTGGGCTGTAAGAGCTTAGGAAAGAGCTTTGTAACAGTAAGCTGGGCACTTGTAGCAAAACTAGAAGCTGTGTAAAGGGTGTTACATAGTGGAATACCTTCAAAAGTATCGAAGAAGAGAGGACATAGGCAAGGTTGGCTGAACCTCTATAAATCTGGTGCTCTTCTTTTCTTGCTTTGTTTTGCTTATTTGGTCTTTATACATACTTGCATAGATATATACTTTGATATATGCTTTACTTGCTTGATATACAATTTGATTAATTATTGTTGAAATACATAAACTACTTTTAGTTGCATAATTTGTTATAAATTCTGCAAACCCCAATTCACCCCTCCTCTTGGGTTGCCTTCTTGGGCCAACAGTATACAATATACATTTTGTGCATATCTTGCATTGCACAGTAGAGGCTATATCGATATGGGACTAACCTAAAGAATGTAGATGTGGGACATTCTTAGAATGTCAATGTGGGACATTTTTAGATAACTTGCCAACCATGAATTGGGCATTCTTATCAAGAGGTGGACATATGTGGTGTTATCATACATTGCATCACAAGAGGCATTATATTACATGAGGTATTTCTCATTAATGTTGGTGGCTTATTTGTTAATGATTGATTCAATGGTTATCTATCATTCGTTCTTTACAAGTTTGATTATTTTAGTGAGCATGTTGACATATAGCTCACACCCATATAGGTTATTTTGTAGGTAAGATAAAAAGAGGTCCAGTCCACTGCTATTTATGTCAAGTTAGAGAGCTTTGAAGAGCTCTTTAGTTGAGTTGTTGGCCTTGTATTTCGTGCCTAGATTTTTCGCACTCGAGGAATACACACACAAGGGGGAAAAACACTGTACTCTCTCGTTAAAACTCACCCTCCTAGAAGATTGAGTGCCACTAAGTTTGAATTGAAAATTGACTTCAATAAAGGGCTTTTGAAAAACATTTGGAGTCGCCACCTAACTTGATTAAGGTGAGTTAGGTCACCTAAAAACTAAGCACAATCCGAATACTAGACTTAGGATTTTTGAAAACGATTTTGAAAATATCTCCTCAAGAGAGGATTTTTAAGAAAACAGGTTGTTTGGCAACCTTTAGAAAATATTTAAGCCCTTTTTGAAAATAAACTCTATTTTGGTCCTTCGGCCATCACCCTACCCCGCCCTTGTGGTACCTACATGTCTATTTACCCTAAATTCACCTATGAGAGTTTCAACTAACGAATGTTCAATCCTACTTACTTTAGAAAAGAATTTTTAGAAAGAAACTAGCATGATGCATGATGTACAAGTGCAAGAAAAGAGAGTTGGAAAATAGATTTGGAAATAGATTTGAAAAGAAATTAATTTGATTTAAAAAGAGATTTGAAAAGATAGAATTGAAATTGAAAAGTTTTGAAAATTGGAAATAGAGATTTGGAAATAGAAACTTGGAATTAGAAAAATAAATTATGGAATTGGAGATTTCAAAAAGGTTGTGACCGCACCCATGAGGGTCGCCTACGTATCTTTTTTGAGAAATTACGTCAGTTGTAGTTCGAACAAGAGTCTGATAGAAAATAGAAGGTATGATTAGAAGAAAGAGATTTTGATTGGAATTTGGTTTGGAAAATTGAGAGATTGAACTTTGATTGGAAGATTTGAAAAGATTTGATTTCGGGAAAGCTCAGTTTTAGGAAATCTAAACTTAGGAAAGATAGAATTTAGAAAGGACTTGAGATTAAAAAAGATTTGACTCAAATGTTGGACTCGGAAGATTAAGGAAGGTTGGATTTAGGAAGGGTTCAAATTAGGAAAGGTCCAAATTAGGAAAGTTTCGTTTTAGGAAGGTTCCGTTTTAGGAAAGTTTCATTTTAGGAAAGTTTTGGATAGGAAAGCTTTTGAAATTGGAAAGTTTTAAGTTAGGAATATTTTGAAATTGGAAAGTTTTGAAATTTAGAAAGATTTGAAATTAGAAAGATTTAAAAAGTTAGATTTTGAAAGTTAAGATTTGGAAAGGTATGGAATTAAGAGAGGGTGGAATCAAGGAAGGTTTAGATTTAGGAAAGATTTGAAAGTTTAAGTTTTGGAAACCTAAGATTTAGGAAAGTATGAGATTAGGAAGGAGTGGATTCCTATTTCCTATATCAAAGGATTGGATTTTGTTTCTAAAGAGATGTTTCAATTTTGTTTCCAAAAACGGAGGATTAGATCTAGTTTCTGAAATGAGAAAATTGGATTTGGTTTGCAAAAGAGGAGATTGGATTTGGGTTCCTAAAGGGAAGATAGGATTTGACATGGATTTGGAAGGTGAAGTTTTAGGAACCTTAGATTTGGAAGACTATAGTTTTAATGTAGAAAAGAGGTTTTTGGAAACTTATGGTTTAGATGTAAAAAAGGAGATTTTAAAAACCTAGGTTTTGAGGCAAGAGTGGATTTTATGTTTTGAGAAAGAAAATTAGGGTTTCCTAATTGTGGATTCTAGGGTTTGACTTGGGTTATAAGAAAAGAGTTTTTGAAAAGTGAATTTTTCAAAAGGAAGATTTTGGTAGGAAATCCTAGAAGGGAGTTTAGAAAGTAAACTTGAAAGGAGTTTTAGAAAGAAGATTTTGGAAGGAACGTTTAGGAAAGAGATTTTAAAAAGGAGTTTTTGGAAAGCAAAATTTGAAAAACGAGTTTTTTGAAAAGGAGTTTTAAAAAGAGTTTTTCTATAAGTGATACCTAGGAAGCATTTTTAGAAAGTGAATTTCGAGGAGAGCGTTTTGGAAAGGAGTTTTTAGGGAGGTGACCCCGGCACAGTGACCCTCCAATAGCCTAATCCTACACATGGACCGGAAAGTCCCTTGTTTTAAGCATGCAAAGAAAGGGGAGGAAGAAGATGGGGGATTAAAATAGAAGAAAACCCAAGTGGGTTAGGAGAGAGAAGAGAGGGGGAAGATGCGTAAACTTAAAAAGAAAGCCTACCTTGTGTCTTATTTATTTTGCTTTGCTTTGCGCGTCTTGCTTTTCTTGCTTTGCTTCGGTCCTCGCTTCAGTCTTCATCTTAATTTTCAAGAACTTCAATTTGCAGCACTTTAAGTCTTCAATGGAAGCTTTCGAGGCTAGTGTATGAGTGTGTCTGTGTGTATACGAGTGCATAGGAGGCTAAGGTTTGTGTATAGGGGCTAGGGTTTGTGTATGGAGGCTAGGGTATAGAGAACCTAAAGAAGCTAGGGTTTAGGGAGGCTACCAGCTCTGTATATCGAAGAGGAAAGTTTTTAGACTAAGTTTGCAGACCTCTTTCACGCTGGATTAGGCTTTATATTTATAGACAAGGGAATGACCTAGCACCTGTTGCAGTGGCTCTAGGCCAAAAATGCCTCTGGCGCCACTAGGAGTGGCGCCAGGCCAAATATTGGCTTGGCACCACTAGTAGTGGCGCCAGCCAGTTAGAAAAGTTTTAAGGTTGGCAAGCAAAGTATCTTGAGAAGATTTGGGTGCCTGTACTAGTGACTAACATGCAATGTTTAGCTTGACTTCACTAGGAGTGACTCCGGAAAGTCCGGGAAGCAATTAAGGGACCGAGAATGGCCCAGAAGGCCGAAAAAGGGCAGAAACCCTTAGAATAGGGTCTTGAAGGTATTTGACTTGAAAAATGATGACAAAATGTGTTGAAAGGGTTGACCGGGCCATTAGGAGCAAAATGGTCAACTAGATCGGAAAGCTGCTGGGACGGACTCAGAATGTCCCGGAAGAAGACTCGAGATTTAGAAACATTAGTTAGAATGTTCCCAAAGGCTACCAGTTTGATACCCAGAGCCGGTGTGGCTAGAAAAAGGCGACCGACTCACCAGGGGCAAAACTGTCATTTTGCACCGGGTTTATCGGAACTGACTCGGAATGATCCAGAAAGATAATGGAAGGTTGAGACTGCTATAAAAAGAATTCTCGAGAGATTACCGGTTTGATAGGCAGAGCCGGTGTGGTCCCCGGGGCGTTCGAATGCCAAGGGGGTAAAATTGTCATATTGACCGGAAAGCCTCGGAATTGGTCAGAAACTGACTAAAAGGCACCTAATCATGCAGAATTGCTTTTAAGAAAATCTTGGAAGGATAGACTTACCATTCTGAGGACTTAGGTATTATTTCGAGAAACGTGCCGAAAAATGGCCCTAGGGGCAATTTGGTCATTTTTCACCGAAGTGGGCTAGCAGGCACCGGTGTTGACCTGGATTTTTAGTGTTTCTGCCACTCTGACGGAGGTCTCGTGATACAAGGGTTTGTTGGTAATTCCCTATATCGACCTGTTTGCGAGTATTTTTGCTACTCTGACGGTTGCGATGTTTGCAAGTACTTCCGCTACTCTGACAATTCGCTATCATTCCCGAGACTACCTGATCTCGGGAAGCTGCTAAAGGGACTTAGCGCCTGAGAAGTCAACTTTCTCGGAAGGTGTGCCGAAACAAACATTTCTGCATTGGTGGGCTAGCAGGCGCCAAAGGCGGACCGTTCTACCATCTAGGGGACTTAGGGTCTTGTCCCGGTCGACAGGTTTAAAGGGACTTACCGCTTCGAAAAAAAATTCTTTAAAAAACATGCCGAATTGGATAAACTTATCGTTTCGGGAAATTAGCTTTCTCGAGAGAGGGATTGGAATTGGAATTGAAAAAATGGATTGGAAAGTAAACTTACCGTCTTTGGAAAGACATGCCTGTTGGAATTGGAAAAGGAGACAGTCTTCGGGAAGACGTGCCTAATTTGGAATTGGAAAGGAGACTTACTATCTTCGGAAAGACGCACCTGTTGGAATTGGACCGAACAATGCCCCTAAGGGCATTTTGGTCATTTTGCTTCTATTTGGGCCTGGTGGACCTGCGAAGCGATGAATAGACAGGATTAGACTTGAAAAGTTGGTTTGATTCAAAATATGTCTGCATTGACTTCAATACAAGTTTGGATGGACCGTAGACCGCCGAGCGATCAAAAATAGGGTGTTTACAGTTGCCCCTCTTTTTTTGTCTTTGCTTGTCGAAGATAGAAAACAAAAAAGTAAGAGTCCCATATTGACCGTGAGGCGGTCGAAGGGACGAACCTTGGAAATTTTCTGACAATGGGGATTCGAAAATGGATATTGGGCCCAAAAGGCCTTCGAAAACAAGTTTTGGCGGGAAAAGGGAAAAAATTGCCCAGAATTTGGAAACTAGCGCCACTAGGAGTGGCGCCTGTGGAAAGTTTATCTTGGCACCTTTGCTAGTGGTGCTAGGCTTGGGATTAAAAAAAAAAATTTCTAGTTCGAAAACTTGCGGCATGTGAAGAGTTTTTCGAAAAGTTGAGAGTGTTTGTGGGGAAACTGACTTGAACCTTGAAGGAGCACTTCTTAGAGACCACGGGCGATTGTCGGAAGGAGACCACGTCGGCGAAAAAGTCGTCGGAAGAGAAGATTTCGCCAGAAAACTCTAAAAAGTGAGTTTTCAAATTTCTGTTGATTTTGATGTGTAGAATTTTGTTTGAACCATGTAAGTAGTAGAAATTGATGTTTTGATACGTTTTGAACATTATGGTGATGTTATTTTTGCATTTCGGTGCTTGTTTGATTGAATTTGAGTGATTTTACGTTATTATGTAAAGAGGATTTTCTACAGGAATTGGGGTTTATTCCTACAGGCTTGTGCATTGGATTTTCTAGCTAGATTTTTATGGCATGTGCCTTAGAAAAATATGTTTAACAACTGTGTAAAGTTTCGTGATGTTTTGAAAACTTGGTGAATTTTTTATTTTTGAAAAATAGGAAAATACTTAGAAAATTAGGAAAATTGGAAAACTTAAGAAATTGATGGAATTTTTAGAGTTTAAAATTTGGCAAAATTAGGAAATTTTTTAGAAAACATTTGAAATGACTTTGAGAAATTTTAGGACATTTTTGAAAACCATTGATTTATTGGAAAAATAAAACATGTGTTTTGAAAATTTCAAAAAATTAAAAAGTGTGCGCGGGTGCTGATGTCTTGTGATTATGACGTTGTGAAGTGCACGGTCTGTGTTTTGTGTTGATGTGATGGGTGTTGTAGGGACCATTTTTAAACAAAACTCCGCCGAAATTTTTAGAAATTCAGGGAAATAGTTGAAAAAGGTTTATAAATAAGATCTTTTTGAAGGAAATAGCCAGAAAACCCTTGCGATTTGACTTGAAGTTGGAAAATCAAAATGTGTAGGAATTTCGTTTTAACTTATCATTTGAAATCTTTTAATTTATTTTTTTGTGTTAGTTGTTTATTTTATTTTATTATTATTTTAATAGCATGTACAGTATATTAACACCTCTTACCTTGACTTACTTTTTCAGGATGGCAGATGCGATCTTGAGTCGACTGAGAGCTTGGCATGACAGTTACCCTCCAGATGAGCAGGATATCTTTTGCCGGTCCTTTAGTCGGGTGGCTTCACTTTTATCAGTACGGCTTATTCCCGAGTTCATGGAGGCAGTGATTCCCTTTTGGTAGCTTGGCTTATCTCTTTTCCATTTTGGGGAGTGCGAGCTTACCCCTACCCCTCACGAGTATGGGTTTCTTCTTGGTTTTCGAGATGGTTCTGCCGACATTGTAGGACGCCTCTTTCTGGATGGTTGTATTACAGTGGTCTCGTCCCAGCTTGGACTCAGACGCGCAGTTCTTTCATCTTCTTCTCTGTCCCAGTTTCCTTACATCCCAACAGAGTTCCTCTTTTCTCACTTTAAGTTTCCCACGGGTATGCGAGCCCACTCAGGTGATTGGCACACTTCCCAAAATTGGTCTATTTCTCGTATGGTTGCTTTGGCCCTGCTTCTGCTAAACTACTTGGTGTTCCCACGAGGAGATGATTTAGTTGACTATCGACTATGTGCACTGCTAGCCCTAATTCGTAAGGGGCATTCCTATGCTCCCATGATTGTAGAAGAGACTTTTGTGAGTCTTACAAGATTCCAGCAAACTGTTGATGCTCATTTTTTGGAATGAGTTACTCTCTTCTAGCTCTGGGCGATTGGGCACTTGTTTGTTGCTCCTTTATTCCAGCATACATGGTATCCTGAGCTTGACCATATACATTCCCTGCGAGATCTCAGAGAGTCATGGCAGATGAGGGGAGGCTTCTACAGACCGTTGCAGCCTAGGCTGACTACCTCCTGAGCATGAGGTCAAGCATGGTCAGGTGGTATTCAGAACTGGATGGTAGGTATTGCTTGAGAATTCGACCTTCCGAGAGGGCCTTCGTGCCCCTAGCAGGCCTGCAGGGCATTGCCCCCTTCTTCGGGATTCGGGTTCTGCGACAGCTTGGTAAGAGTCAGGATATCCCTTATTCGACATCTGTAGCTGAGTTCACTCTTGTTTTTGAGGCATCGATCCTGAGAGCGTTGGTGGAGAGGGTTATAGATACATGGAGATCTTTGTTTCCTCACGTAGATGACGACGGTCCATTCTCTGTCATGTCCCTTGAGACAGAGACTTATCACTATTAGCTTAGGTGTTATATGCTGGGTTCTAGCAGACTTGGGGATCTTCTCATTGAGACTCCTCTACCTCCCGTAGGGTACACTGACTTCTTGATAGCTATGATTATTCAGGGGCATTGTCACAAGCAGCAAAACTGCCAATTGATATGGATATTACATGACCGGCTGAGAGTGAGGGACACCGAGGTAGCTTCTTTGGAGATACAGCTAGCAGCGGCCAGATTGACACATGATAGCCCGCCTTTGAGTATCTCGAAAGGACATAGGCGACCACGAGGCACTCTAGACCGTTCCACTCCCTCAGAGGATGGCGTGACAGATAGTCAGTCTTTGCAGGAGGCTGTGGAGTCCCTTACCCGAGAAAGGGATACGCTTCTGGCCAAGTGTGCAGACTATGAGCGAGCCCGGCTTGGATCTTCTACAGCTGGTACTTCTTTGAGTGCTCCTCTTACGGTTGGCAAGCCACTTGATCCTTGCCTAGCGGATTCCTCCTCTAATGACGATGGGGAGCGATATATTTTTGCCCCTTGCTCTTAGATTTATTGATTTCTGCATTTGTAGAAAAACATACTTTGTTTAGTATTGTACCCTTTTTTGTCTTATGAACTCATGGCCTCCCGTACTTTTGATATAACTTTCCTGCATGGTTAGTATAGCAACAAACTTAAGGAAAGTTGAATGAAAGTCGTAGCTCAATGAAAAATAACTCCCTTTTGTTTGATACTCTGACTAACTGATTGCCTCACGAAAGGAACCCTTGCTTCCTTTAACCTTAACTGGGCTAAGCCGGAGAATGCCTTTCGAGACGCCTTCTGACTTTCACACTGTTGCTTTCATACATATAACTTCTGGGGAATGCCGTAGCTTGGGTTATTTCTTACATCTAAATCTCTTCCCCCCCCCCCCCCCTCTTTTTTTTTTTTTTTTTTTTGCTATTTTTACTACTAGTGCCCGTGAGGGTTTTCACCAGTTCCAGCTCTGTCATTTTTGTACCAAGGTGCCTTTACAGGTTTTCACCAGGGTCGACAGTTTTGTATCTTGTCACATCCCTACTTTTTTACCTACGGCGCCCTTTCGGGTTTTCACCGCATCCTCGGGGACGCGCTTAATTTTTTTTTTTTTCTCTTCTTTTTATCTCTTTTCTTAGCTTGGTCTCTGGTTTCTATTGAGAAGCTCTTAAATACTACTTATGCCATCCTCCAGCCGATAGCATATTTCAGTAAGCTCATTTGGACTAACCAATTCAACTCTGATCTGAGAGGACTTTTAGGGTTTGTGGTGTGGGTTTTTTTTTTTTTACTTTTGAAAGAAAAGGAAAAGGCTCAAACCTACCATTCTACTAAGGATCACTGTCAATGATTTTTGGTGTAATAGCACTTTTTCTGCATATTCTTATCTTTCTTTGGGCATCTCATCACCCCATTTTTTTTTTTTTTTTGGAACTAACGATGTTAACAACAATGTTTGTGCGAACTTAAGGTAATACTTCAAGGATTGTTTTTTTTTTTTATGCATATCTCCAGTGCTTCTAATTTTACCTAGCGTGATCACTCTGTTAGGGAATGTTCCTGAAGAAAAGTAACCGGCCCTAAGGGTTTGACAAAGGTTATATATATATATATATATTTAATTGTATAGGAAATGAAACGAGGGCCTCTCATCATCTCAATATTAAATTGTTTAGTCCATAGAGCTTTACCACTGAAACACTACCCTATTGATTAGTGGAGAATGAGGAGAGTAGATTTTATTGCTTCTACATAGAAACCAAAGGTCTAACTTTCTGAATCATATGTAGCAGTGTTTGACAACATCTGAATTCAACGGACTAGGAAATTCTTGACCATCCATTTCCTCCAAAACGAGAGCTCCTCCAGACAAGACCTTTTTTTTTTATCACGAATGGCCCTTCATAGTTTGGAGCAAATTTCCCCTACGTTGCCTCCTGATGGGGGAACGCCTTTTTGAGCACCAAATCTCCCGGTTGGAATGATTAAGGTCGTACCTTCTTATCAAATGCCCTGGCCATTCGTCTTTTATAGCATTGAGCGTGATAAACTACGGCTAGCCGCTTCTCATCTGGCAAGCAGAGTTGGGCATACCGGTCTTTGATCCATTCTGCTTCATCCAGTTTGGTTTTTGTTAAGATCCTTAGGGAAGGAATCTCAATCTCGAAGGGGATGACTACCTCGGTGCCGTAAACCAGTTCGAAGGGGGTGCTTTCGGTGGAGACCCTCATAGTAGTTCGGTAAGCCATCAATGCAAAAGGAAGTTTCTCATGCCAACCTCTGTAGTTGTCAATCATCTTTTGGAGTATTCTCTTGATGTTCTTGTTGGCTGCTTCCACTGTTCCGTTCATCTGAGGCCGATAGGTGACCGAATTCTGGTGCGTAATGTGAAACGTTTGGCATAGCTTTGATATCAACTCATTATTCAGATTGGAAGCGTTGTCAGTAATGAGTGACTTAGGAAACCTATACCGGCAAACTATATGATTTTTTATGAACCTTTTCACGACCTTCTTGGTAACATGAACATAGGAGACGGCTTCCACCCATTTAGTGAAATAATCAATGACGACAAGGATGAAGCGGTGGCCGTTGGAGGCTTTAGGAGTGATAGGGCCAATCATATCTATCCCCCATATAGAAAAAGGCCACGGGACTGAAATGGAATGAAGCTCAGTAGGCGGTGCTTTAATCTTATCCCCATGTATCTGACACTTGTGACACTGAAGAATGTATCTAATACAATTTGACTCCATTGTTGACCAGTAATACCCTGTCCGGAGAATTTTCTTTGCAAGCGTGTGGCCATTCATGTGGGGACCGCAAACTCCTTCGTGCACTTCCTCCATGATAACCTTGGCCTCTATGGCATTGACGCATCTTAGAGGTCCGAACCATGATCTCCTGAAAAGCTCACTTCTAGCCATGAAATAATGTCCCGCCAAATGACAAATGGTCTTCTTATCTCGTTGTGATGCTTCATCGGGGATTGTCCTGACTTGGATATGCCTCTAGATGTCATAGAACCATGGTTGCTCGTCGGGCTCAACGGTTGTGTGCAGGCAGTAAGAAGGGATATCCCTGGTAAAAATCTGTAGAGGGAGTATCTCGATGCCCCTGTCGACCTTGATTGCTGTAGCTAGCATAGCTAAGGCATCGGCGAAACTATTCTTTGCTTGGGGCACATGATGAGAATCCATGCTTTTGAATAGTTAACACAAATCTTTGACTTGTTGATTATACGGGGAGAATTTGGCATCTCGAGTTCGGTATACGTCCTTGGATTACTGAATAACCAAATCTGAATTGCCGAAAACAACCAGTTCATCAATTTTCATTTCTAATGCCAGCCTTAGTCCCAGGATGCAAGCCTCATATTCGGCAATGTTATTGTTGCATGGTTCAAGTTGTAGCTTAACCACAATAGGATAGTGACTGCTTGTTCTTGATACTACTAGTGCCCCAATGCCCGCTCCCTTTTTGTTTGCAGCCCCGTTGAAATACATCTTCCATCCAGCCCCCGCTTGCTCTTCAAATGTGTCATCAACGCATAATACATTTTCATCAGGAAATTGGGGTTTCATGGATTCATAATCATCAATAGGGTTCTCAGCCAGATAATCAGCTATCACTTGCCCCTTGACTGCTTTACGAGTAGTGAATACGATGTCGAATTCTGACAGGATCATGTGCCATCGGGCAATTCTGCCGGACAGGGTTGGTCTCTCAAATATGTACTTGAGGGGATCCATCTGAGAGATGAGGAAGGTGGTATGATAGAGCATGTAATGTCGAAGCTTGTGAGCTGCCCAGGCTAACACGCAACAGGTTTTCTTGATATCCGAATACTTTGTCTCATATGGTAGGAATTTCTTACCGAGGTAGTAAATGGCTTACTCTTTTCTTCCCATTTCATCATGTTGTCCCAAAACACACCCCATGGAAGTATCTAACACTGACATGTACATCAACAAAGGACGCCCCAGGGTTGGTGCCACCAGGACAGGAGGATTCCGAAGGTATCCTTTGATTTTCTCAAAAACTATTTGACAGTTATCATCCCACTCTTCCGGTACATCTTTCTTAAGGAGCTTGAAAATAGGTTCTCACAGATGCGTCATTTGGGCTATAAATTTGCTGATAAAGTTTAACTTTCCCAGAAAGGACCGGACCTTCTTTTCCCCGTTCGGTGCTGGCATTTTCACAATGGACTTAACTTTGGCAGGATCTATCTCTATCCCCTTTTCATTGACTATAAACCCCAGCAACTTCCCTGAAGATACTCCAAAGGTGCACTTGGCAGTACTTAGCTTAAGCTGATACTTACAGAGACGGTCAAACACCTTTCGCAGGTTGAACAGGTGGTCTTTCCACTGTTTGGACTTGACGATCATGTCATCCACATAGATTTCTACTTCCTGATGCATCATATCATGAAATAAAGTTACCAGGGCCTTTTGGTAAGTTGCCCCTGTGTTGCGAAGTCCGAATGGCATGACTTTATAACAATACACTCCCCATGGCGTGATGAAAGCAGTCTTCTCTCGATCCTCTTCAGCTAGATCTAATTGTATCCCGAAAAACCGTCCATGAAAGAAAACATTTCGTGATCGGCCGTGTTGTCAACAAGCAAATCTATATGTGGGAGAGGAAAGTCGTCCTTTGTACTGGCCTTGTTGAGGTCCCGAAAGTCAATACACATCCGCACCTTGCCGTCTTTCTTAGGTACCGGGACAATATTAGCCAACCATTGGGGATACTCTACTACTTGCAAGAATCTTGCCTAGAACTGTTTAATCACTTCTTCCTTTATCTTTAAGCTCCATTCGGGCTTCAATCTTCTTAATTTTTGCTTAAAGGGTTTCGTTTGCGGGTCTAAGGGTAATCTATGCTCAACAATGGATTCATCCAACCCGGGCATGTCTTGATAGGACCAAACGAAAATATCCAGGTATGCTCGCAATAATTCCAATAGTTCTCTGCGTTGCCATTGATCCATGCCTGTACCGATTCTAAGCTCTTTTGGATTCCCTTCATGCCCCAAATTAACGGTTTCTGTTTCCTCAATGTTTGGGGTATTATGGTTCTCATGTGCTTCTATTTGTTCCCGAATTTCCTCTGGCACCTCCTCTGAATAATTTACATCTTTTGTAACTCCCAGTTGTTGGTAGTCAAACTCGATGTTAAAGTCATCATTTGTTAGGATTGACATTCTCTGGATTAGTTGAGTAAGGCGTCGGATGCAAGGGTCCCTGACATGAAAAATAGGGTGCAATGAATCAAACAACAAGGAGTATTTTTCCATTAATAATTTAATTTAAAAAGTTAAGACAAGTAAATTAAAAGGATAAAGTTTGTTTATGGAAAATCAGCTGCTCCAGGATCTTGCTCTAGTAAGCTTTGTACTGAAACTTGCGAGCACGGATGATATCTTTGCTAGCCCAATTATGCAAATTTTCACCTAGCAGCATCGCTTAAATAGATCCACCTTGAGTTATTCCAGTGTCGGCTGTCACGATGGGCGCTTCTTCTTGGACTTTTCTCTTCTTCTTATTTAATGTAGACATTCATTTCCCCATGTCCAACTGCTTGAATCGATCCGAGAGTTCCATGACAGCTTTCCTATCAGCCCTCTTCTTCTGCGCTGCTTCTACTTTCTCCTTTCTCGTGGGTTCATACCCCAGCCCAAAGGTGGGTTCAGCTAACGGTGGGTTCAGCTAACGGTATTTCTACAATCTCAGGCCTTCCTTGTAAACATCTCCCTAAGCCTTTCCCCGGATGAAAACCATTTTCTTTAAAGTACCGTACTATTATCTGAGAGTTTCGGGAATATTTCGGCTCCACTTAATCTTCTTTCTACACAACAGTGATATATTCGAATGACTGAAAGCAGGAGGGCAGTTCAATATCAGATGCAATGATATCAGCTTTGTATATAGCAAAATCTTTTTTAGTGAAAATAGAGATTAGCTTGGAGCCCACAATGAACTTGACTTTTTGATGAAGGCTAGAAGGAACTGCACCCGCCGAATGAATCCAGCGCCGTCCTAACAGCAAATTGTAGGCAGCCAGAATGTGCAAGACCTGGAACTTAATTGTGAAGGTTACTGGTCCTATCTCAACAGGCATTTCAATTTCCCCTATAGCTTCCCTCCGAGAACCATCAAAGGCACGAATGATCATACTATTATTTTTCAAGTAAGTTTGGTCCATTCCAAGCCTTTCTAAGGTAGAATACGGGCACACATTCAAAGCCGACCCATTATCTATCAATACTTTGGCTATCATTTTTCCTCTTGTTGTTACAGCGATATGCAGAGCCCGGGTATGGCCTGTTCCGTCAACAGGAATCTCGTCATCGGAGAAGGTAATGATGTTTGGGGCCATGAAGAGGCTCACCATGTTATGTAGGTTATCTGGCGTGAAACTCTCAGGCACATGAGCATCCTTGAGGATCTTCATCAAAGCATCTCGGTGCACTTTAGAAGTGAGCAACAAACTCAACATCGAAATATGGGCTGGGGCTTTTCTTAGTTGTTCCATGATGTCATAGTCGACCTTTCCTAGAGCTTTGGTGAATTTCAACATCTCTTGATCTGTCGGTTGGTTAAAGCATTCTCCCTCTTTATCCTTCCCTTTTCTTTTTCTTTCCACTTCCGCAAAGGTGTAGAGTCACCCTGACCGAGTTATCCCTCCTATTTCTGTTACGGGCTCTCCAATGCCCCTATTAGGTGGGTAGTTCCATAAGACACTATGAAGACTGAGTATTGGTGGTTGGGTTACAATGGGAAGAGTTACCCTTGGGTTTATGGGCAAAGGGATTACCATAGGTGAAGGGTTGGTAAGGACGAGTAAGGCGATGGGCACAATTGGTTTCTTTGGCAAGACTAAGGTAGCTTAGGTCGTTTGGCTCCTTGGATGTTGGTTTGAGGTTCAGGCTTAGCCACAGCGACCATAGGTTCAAGTTCAAACAATGAAGTAAGGAAAATGTGATAATAAGGGGGATTAGGTGGGGTTTCTATGGTTAGGTTCATGTTGGTTTGGTAAGATTGCATGGTTAGGATGGAGTGGTCTTAGTATTCGGGTTCTTCTAGGGTATAAGTTGTCCCATCTGGAGTTGCAACAAGTGGGTTGTGTAAGGTGCCTCTACTAACATTCCTGCTTTCCAATGGTATATTCTCATGAAGCTTGTGAACCATGGCCTTCACTATCACGGAAGATATTGGACTAGTATTCATTTCCCTTACCTATAACAATAAGGACAATAGTTGCAAGTTAGAGTTCGGTTCTTGGAGAGTTCTATGTAATGCATGTCCCAGGGTGCCCCTCTTTAGGAGGGATACTAAACATGGTGAATTGGCTCACTTTTGGAGATAGGGAATTTGCCCATATATGCAGATGCCTTACCATCAGAGGGGAACCTTTGCTTCGCTCATGCATTTATTCACTCACTCATTCACGAAAAATAAAGATATACATTTAACTTCGGCTTTAATATACAAAAGAATTGAAAAACATTGAAATAGGGGGAGAGGGAACATGTTCCTTTGGGGGTTCCACCTATCTAATTTTACAAAGGAAACCCTAAACTACTCTTGAGTCTTCGGATTCGCCTTCGTTGGATTTGATGTCGAGGAGGTCGCTGAGAGACTTTGTTGATCAATTGCCCCTTGTCTTCTTGGCAACCCTATCTCTATGAGCATAGAGGGATTGGGGCCCCTCTTATAGAATGAATTGATGTGCATGCCGTGAGTCCTTAGGGTTACATAGGAACCCTTAGGGTTTAGGTAGGTTTAATGCAAGGGAGAGTGAACTAGGTGTCACTCTTGATGGGTTGATCATATGCATGAGGATGCAGTGACTTGAGTTACAGGGAACTCTTATCTTGACATGAAATATGGAATGCAGGAAAATGGATGCATAGAGTATAAGGAGAGAGAATACAGTTGAAGTAAACGTACATGTATGAGCAGTTAGACAGTCATTATAACAGTAAGAATATAGTCATTGTAACAACAGGAATAGACAAGCATAAATGAAAATAAGAACAGTAGCCCTTTCCTCCATGGTTTTGGAAAATAGTGCGTATATCTTAAATCCGGCAGAGGTTTGGCTATGCATGGTGTCTATATGAGCATGAGGTTGAGGGTTGACTAATGCGTCCTAAAAAGGCTCTGTCCCTAGATCTTCAAACCTAGGCCCACTCCCCGAGGTGGTGCCATGATCGGTTGGTGATCCGAGCGGGGGAATCATCAAGAGGCCGTAGGCGAAGAAACTTACACAGCATCTAGCCCACAACCAATATACCGTTCCCCCTTTCTAACTAGAAGGGTCATATCAGGATAAAAATGCAAGTATGCAGAATGCAGGTGCACATGCAGTGTATGTGTGATTTTTGAAAGTGAAGGAAAGAGCCCAACAATTCCCATCCATTATGTTCATCACATTCATACATAAAAATTAAATAAAAAGCACACCTACAAAACAAATATGCAAGAGTTAGTATGTGGATGGCAAACTTAATACAAGATAATATGAATAAATGCATGTTTTTTTTAAAACAATTTTAAAATTTTGGTTTTGAAAATTTAAAGTGAATAGGATTGAACAAGTTAATTGAAGACTCTACATGGGTGAAGGGTAAAGAGACATGACTACGGCCTAACCCTCTAAGTGTCCCCAGTGGAGTCACCAGCTGTCGCGTCCAGATTTTTCGCACTCGAGGAATACACACACAAGTGGAAAAAAACATTGTACTCTCTCGTTAGAACTCACCCTCCTAGAAGATTGAGTGCCACTAGGTTTGAATTGAAAATTGACTTGAATAAAGGGTTTTTGGAAAACATTTGGAGTAGCCACCAAACTTGATTAAGGTGAGTTAGGTCACCTAAAAACTAAGTACAATCCGAAGACTACACTTAGGGTTTTTGAAAATATCTCCCCAAGAGAGGGTTTTTAAGAAAATAGGTTGTTTAGCAACCTTTAGAAAATATTTAAGCCCTTTTTGAAAATAAACTCCATTTTGGTCCTTCAAAAACAGTGATCCTAGGTTCGAAGGTTGGTTACGTGTAGGGAAGACGCACTAAGCCATCACCCTACCCCGCCTTTGCTGTACCTACATGTCTATTTACCTTAGATTCACCTATGAGAGTCTCCAACTAACGAATGTCCAATCCTATTTACTTTAGAAAAGAATTTTTAGAAAGAAACTAGCATGATGCATGATGTGCAAGTGCAAGAAAAAAGAGTTGGAAAATAGATTTGAAAATAGATTTGAAAAGAAATTGATTTGATTTAAAAAGAGATTTGAAAAGATAGAATTAAAATTAGAAAGTTTTGGAAATTGGAAATAGAGATTTGAAAATAGAAACTTGGAATTAGAAAAATAGATTATGGACTTGGAGATTTGAAAAAGGTTGTGACCGCACCGATGAGGGTTGCCTATGTTGCCTTTTTGAGGAATCAGGTCAGTCGTAGTTCGACCAAGAGTCTGATAGAGAATAGAAGGTATGATTGGAAGAAAGAGATTTTGATTGGAATTTGGATTAGAAAATTGAGAGATTGAACTTTGATTGGAAGATTTGAAAAGATTTGATTTTGGAAAAGCTCGGTTTTAGGAAACCTAAACTTAGGAAAGATAGGATTTAGAAAGGACTTGAGATTAAGAAAAATTTAACTCAAATGTTGGACTTAGAAGATTAAGGAAGGTTGGATTTGGGAAGGGTTCATATTAAGAAAGGTTCGAATTAGGAAAGTTTCGTTTTAGGAAGGTTCCGTTTTAGGAAAGTTTCATTTTAGGAAAGGTTTTGAAATTAGAAAGTTTTGAGTTAGGAATGTTTTGAAATTTAGAAAGATTTGAAATTAGAAAGATTTAAAAAGTTAGATTTGGAAAGTTAAGATTTGGAAAGGCATGGAATTAAGAGAGGATGGAATCAGGGAAGGTTTAGATTTAGGAAAGATTTGAAAGATTAAATTTTGGAAACCTAAGATTTAGGAAAAGTATGAGATTAGGAAGGAGTGGATTCCTATTTCCTAAATCGAAGGATTGGATTTTGTTTCTAAAAGAAGTGTGTCAATTTTGTTTTCAAAAACGGAGGATTGGATCTAGTTTCCTAAATAAGAAAATTGGATTTGGTTTCCTAAAGGGAAGATAGGATTTGACATGGATTTGGAAGGTGAATTTTTAGGAATCCTAGATTTGGAAGACTATAGTTTTGATATAGAAAAATAGTTTTTGGAAACTTACGGTTTAGATGTAAAAAAGAAGATTTTGAAAACCTAGGTTTTGAGGCAAGAGTGGAAATCATGTTTTGAGAAAGGAAATTAGGATTTTCTAATTGTGGGTTCTAGGGTATGACTTAGGCTCTAAGAAAAGAGTTTTTGGAAAGTAAATTTTTAGAAAGGAAGATTTTTGGTAGGAAATCCTAGAAGGGAGTTTAGAAAGAAGATTTTGGAAGGAACTTTTAGGAAAGAGATTTTAAAAAGGAGTTTTTGGAAAGTAAATTTTGAAAAGCGAGTTTTTTTGGAAAGGAGTTTTAAAAAGAGTTTTTCTAGGAGGGAGACCTAGGGAGCGTTTTTAGAAAGTGGATTTCGAGAAGAGCGTTTTGGAAAGGAGTTTTTAGAAAGGTGAGTTTTGTGAAGGGAAGTTTTAGAAAACAACTTTGGAAAGAAGATTGAGAAGAGTTTGTAGAAAATATATTGAAAAAGAGGTTTTTAGAAAGAGAGATTTTTGAAAAGAAAGTTTATAGAAAGTATATAAAATATCTCACTTTCCTAAAGCGATTCTAACCATAAGAAGGTTAGAACCACTCTAAGATAGTAGTTTTGAAAACAACAACGATTTTGAAAATATAGACCCTATTGGTCACTTTAAATATAACACTTTCCTAAAGCAACCCTAGCCATGGAAAGGCTAGAATCACCTTAGGATTGTGATTTTGAAAACAAGTTTTGAAAAAGAAGATTTTGATGCAAGTTTGAAAACGATGTTAATGCAAGTATTGAAAACCAGTTTGAAAATGAATTTTGGAAGAATGCAAGACCATGATATGCACAATGCAAGTTGGGGTCGTGAACATACAAGGTTAAAGGCTTCACCACATAATCAAGAGGGTCGAACCTACGTGGTCTCCGGTTAGACTAAAGGAAAGCCCCCAACACGGTGACCCTCCAATAGCCTAATCCTACACATGGACCGGGAAGTCCCTTGTTTCAAGCATGCAAAGAAAGGGGGGGAAGAAGATAGGGGATTAAAATAGAAGAAAACCCAAGTGGGTTAGGAGAGAGAAGAGAGGGGGAAGATGCGTAAACTTAAAGAGAGAGCCTACCTTGTGTCTTATTTATTTTGCTTTGCTTTGCGCGTCTTGCTTTTCTTGCTTTGCTTCGGTCTTCGCTTCAGTCTTCGTCTTGATCTTCAAAATCTTCAGTTTGCAGCACTTCAAGTCTTCAGTGGAGGCTTTGAGGCTAGTGTATGAGTGTATGTGTGTGTATATGAGTGTATAGGAGGCTAGGGTTTATGTATAGGGGCTAGGGTTTGTGTATGGAGGCTAGGGTATAAAGAACCTCAAGAAGCTAGGGATTAGGGAGGCTACCAACTCTGTATATCGAAGAGGAGAGTTTTTAGACTGAATTTGCAGTCCTCTTTCACGCTAGAGGAGGCTCTGTATTTATAGATAAGGGAATGACCTAGCGCCTGTTACAGTGGCGCCAAGCCAAAAATGCTTCTGGCACCACTAGAAGTGGCGCCAGGCCAAATATTGGTTGGGCGCCACTACTAGTGGCGCTAGCCAGTTAGGAAAGTTTTAAGGTCGGCAAGCAACGTATCTTGAGAGATTTAGGTGCTTGTACTAGTGACTACCATGCAATTTTTAGCCTGGCTTTATTATGAGTGACTCTGGAAGGTCCAGGATGCAATTAAGAGATCGGGAATGACTTAGAAGGCCGGAAAAAGGGCAAAAACCCTTAGAATAAGGTCCCGGAGGTATTTAACTTGAAAAAGGATAACAAAATGTGTTGGAAGGGTTGACCGGGCCATTAGGGGCAAAACGGTCAACTGGATCAGAAAGCTGTCGGGACAGACTCAGAATGTCCCGGAAGAAGACTCGAGATTTAGAAACATTATTTAGAATGTTTCCAAAGGCTACCGGTTTGATACCCAGGGCCGGTGTGGCTAGAAAAAGGTTACCGACCCACCAGGGGCAAAACGGTCATTTTGCATCGGGTTTACCGGAACTGACTCAGAATGATCCAGAAAGATAATGGAAGGTCAAGACTACTATTAAAAGAATTCTCAGGAGCTTACCGGTTTGATACCTAGAGCTAGTATGGTCCCCGGGGCGTTCGGATGCCTAGGGGCAAAATGGTCATCTTAACCAGAAAGTCTCGGAATTAGCTCGAAACTGACTAAAACGCACATAATCATGTCAGATTGCTTTTAAGACAATCTTGGAAGGATGGAATTACCATTCTGAGGACTTAGGTATTATCTCGAGAAACGTGCTGGAAAATGGCCCTAGGGGCAGTTTCACCGAAGTGGGCTAGCAGGCACCGGTGTTGACTTGGGTTTTGAGTATTTCCAGCACTCTGACGGTGGTCTCGTGATACAGGGGTTAGTTGGCAATTCCCTATATCAACCTGTTTGCGAGTATTTCTGCTACTCTGACGGTTGCGATGTTTGCGAGTACTTCCGCTACTCTGACGGTTTGCAATCATTTCCAAGGCTGCCTTATCTCGGGAAGCTGCTAAAGGAACTTAGCGCCTGAGAAGTCAACTTTCTTGGAAGGCATGCCGAAACGGACATTTCTGCATTAGCGGGCTAGCAGGCACCAAAGGTAAACTGTTCTACCATCTAGGGGACTTGGGGATCTCGTCTCGGTCGACAGGTTTAAAGGGACTTACCGCTTCAAAGAAATTTTTTTTAGAAAACGTGCTGAATTTGATAGACTTATCATTTCGAGGAATCAGCTTTCTCGAGAGAGGGATTGTAATTGGAATTGAAAAAATGGATTGGAAAGTGGACTTACCGTCTTTGAAAAAACGTGCCTGTTGGAATTGAAAAAGGGGACTTATCGTCTTCGGGAAAACATGCCTAATTTGGAATTGGAAAGGAGACTTGCCATCTTTGGAAGGACACGCTTGTTGGAATTGAACCGAACAATGCCCCTAAGGGTATTTTGGTCATTTTGCTTCTAATTGGGCCTTGTGGGCCTGCGAAGCGATGAATAGACAGGATTAGACTTGAAAAGTTGATTTGACTCAAAATATGTCCACATTGACTTGAATACAAGTCTGGACGGACCGTAGACCGCCGAGCGGTCAAAAATGAGGTGCTTACATTGTACATGTTGTATACTGGATGAGAGTTTTTTTTTTTTTTTTTTTGTGAGTTTGTTTACATTTTGGTCATGTAATTACCTATGGGTTAGTTATTAATCTTCTTTATGTATGTATGGTGATTGTGGGATAGTTTTAAAAATATCGATGTTGTTTAATCCTTATAAGATTCTTATCTTTGGGATTATTATAAGGTATCGGTCGCAAGTTGATAAACTGTGCGATCACATTCACTCTAAGATGGTATTAATGACACCTAATTAAGAGTGGGCGTGACAACTTTCTGAAGTCCATAAGATTGTATGACATGTTTGACTTTGGCTATTTCACTTCTCATTGTGATCATTCATTTTGTAAATTGGTTTGAATTGGCATGGACATAGACATAGCTCTGTTATCCAATGACCTCACAGGTTCCAATTCATTTGAATTAGGTATGCTTCTGTTGTAATACTAAGTTAATTGTATTAGATCAATTAAACGAACATAATAATCCAATTGCAGTTTTGTCCATTTCGATTTAAGGCCTGTGGTAGCTTTTAGAAAGTTAACTATCGGCTGATTGTGGCATCAAATCCGCATAAGGTGGGTTTGGGGTCATGACAGAGTGGTATCAAAGCTATAAGTTACATGATGGGATATGTTGTGTAAAATGATTTGATACATGTGCATTTGTTTCATATGAATTTGCTTTTGTATGCATTTATTCTATATAAGCATCAATATATATGTTTGAAGTGTAATACTTATGTGTAATATGTTATGTGACAAGTGTATATAAATGTTTGTGACTTTAATGTGCGAATAAATTATTCCTATGTTATGCAGTTGTATATATGTATATATCTATTAGTAGGTGATATGATGATGCAGATGTGTGCATACTGCATGCACACATATATCATTCAATCTTTGTACATATAGTCCATCATGGTGAAGGGCCAAGGAAAAGTAGGACCAATCATGAAACACATAAAAAGAATGGAAAGAGTACTTGAAGGTTTAATTCATGTAGTACAAGAAGGTCACAACAACAATCAAGCTCAAAGAAACAAGAAAAAGAGAAATGTACCTATGACCATCAAAGAATTCTAGAAGTTGAACCCATCTTCGTTTGAAGCAAGTCTAGTCCCTATGATTATGGAATCATGGATCATGGAAATGAAGAAATTTTTTGAAGTGCTACCTTGTACTGAAGTGCAAAAGGTCATCTTTGCCGCATTCACATTCATGAGAGAAGCTCGACAGTGGTGGTTGCTAAACAAAGGGAATGAACCCTATATGACTTGGACACAATTTGAGGAAGTAATGGATGAGAAATATTTTCTAGAATCAGTTAAAGATAGAAAAGTGGTAAAATTCATAACTTTGACACAAGAAAGTATGAAAGTGGCCAAATATGAAGCCAAGTTCACCCAACTGGCCAAGTTTGCTCTTTACATGATTTCCACTGAAGGCCATAAATCTCGCAAGTTTGAGCATGGATTGAAAAGAAGTATCTAGAGCCCTGTGGAGTTGCTCAAATTGCAAACATATATAGAAGTGGCAGATAGGGCGCTAATGGCTAAAGAATTGAAGAATTAAGGAAGATGAAGGAGAAAAAGAAGAAACGAAAACACAATGATAAGAAGGAAGGTCAAAACTCCAACATACCTAGCAAATCATCAACAAGAATTCAAAGTATGGGATCAAATTTGCAAAAGGGTAGCATCAAGTCAAACTAGACAATCATGTCTTACTTGCCACAATTACCATAGAGGATCTTGTTACCGTAGTAATAATGCTTGTTACAGATGTGGACAATTGGGTCACCAAATTAAAGAACGTCCCATGAAAAATGTAAGTATGAGTGGGGTTATACCGAACACTTTCACGCATATGCCACCATCTCTACTATCTTTGCCATGGCTGGGAGAAATTCAAAATTCGTCAAGGAAAAGGACATATTGATATGCGTGAGACTTCTTGCACCGAAGACTCCTCAAAATCTAGTATAGTTTTGATTTAAGGACTGGTCATTTCTCTCGGTCTTGCCTTACATGCTCTTATCACCTCATTTTCAAATTATTATGCTTGAACATGTTTGGGGCCATTGCATTTGTAATGATGTAGGTTACTCCCACATTCCTTTATTGAACTTTAATGCTCTTTTCTTATGTTTCTCATTTGTTATGCATGATCATGATTAGAGCATTGCATTATAACGATACATGTTGCACATATTTTTCTGTATTTGTTATGCATGACTGTTCAATTGATTATGAAGTTTTGATGTGTAAATTATGAATAAAAAGTATTGACATTCAATTAGTTAAGTTATGTCATCTTGTTATGAGGTTCAATAATGATAATGATTGTTCCACTAGTATAATACATTGAGTCGAAAAGATTGCTTATATTATTATTCATAGTATATAGACTTGTGATATCTTGCTGATCATATCTATGTTTTAATGTTTAGTGAATGTATATGATAAGTGTACACATTGTGATCATGTTGATATGTTAACCTATAGTAACATAGAGTGTTATATGATACCTATTTGAAAGAAATAGACTTTTGTCATAAAAGATCATATATTTAGGCAAAAAAAATTATGATGTTTAAGTTCAAGTTTGTGTGATTATGTTAATGTATAGTGTTAGCAATTATTGGATGCTAGTTTCACTAAGTTTTAGTTTCTTGCATGATGATTATATGTCAATTTTGTAGTTGTAATATCATTTGAGAATATGAAATGTAGACACTTTCAGTACAAGAGTCGACACTTTCCGCTAAGAGTAGACATTTTCAGTCCATGAGTAGACATTTTAATCAAGATTCTACACTTTAATTAGAACATCAAGAGCTTTTCATTCCAAATACTTTTGCATTATCTTAAGACCTATTATTGAGAACTAGGAGTTGTTCCTTAAACTTTATATGTCTTGATTGTGTAGGATTACTAAGTGTTTAAGGCTCGGAGGTTATTTGATCAAGGACTATAGAATTACCTTAAAGTGCTAAGAACTGAAGGTGATTGAGTTGACATTCGGAGTTGTATTTTTAAATTGATTCTCATAGCAAGCATCTTTTATGAAATTATTGTTCAAAATAACTCTAGATAATTATGTTCCACTTGCTAAATGTTTTCAAAAGCATGCGATGAGTACCATGGATATTGAATAGCTTTATTATAAATTGTCTTAAAACAAATTGTATATTTTATGGCATATACTTATCTCAAGGTCCCATGCGAGTGGGACAGTAATCTAAACTCATTTTTGTCTCGGCCCATACAAGTGGGACTATAATCTAAACTTATTTTGGTCCCTTGCGAATGGAACTATAATCTAAACATGTTCTTGTCTCGTCCCATGCGAGTGCGACTATAATCTAAACTTATTATTTTCTCGCCCCATGCGAGTGGTACTAAATTCGTTCTTGTCTCGTCTTGTGCAAGTGGGACTATAATCTAAACTCGTTCATATCTCATCCCGTGCAAGTGAGACAATAATCTAAACTCGTTCTGCTCCCATGAGAGTGGGACTATAATCAAAACTCGTTTTGGTGTCTATTTCAAATCCGGGTTGACTTGGATATGTCTATGTTTGGTTTCTGTTCAATTTGAGATGACATGTGAGATATGATATCTGCAATATTTCTAAAAAATACATTATTTGAAAGCCTATTTTATCTATCCTATTTGAAATACTAATTACTTTTAATTTACTTTAGAAATGCAAATGATCTTTATCATGTTCTAACTTTTTGTGAAAATAGTATCCATGGTAAAACCTTGCCGGTTGTTAAGTTATTCATTGAGCTGTGAGCTCATGAAATCTTTAACATTCTTTTTAGGTCATTGAATTCAAGTGGAAACTTAAGGAGCCATAATGCATAGAAGCCCTCAACTTGCATTATAAACAGAAAGTTTTTGTGTGGTTAGTATTTGTAATGCTTGGAGCTAGGATGCATAAACTATCGTATAAATTTTAGTATAATCCTTTCTTACATGGAGTATTTGTTTAATGCATTGAAGTACCTTTTAATGTTATATTATATGTAATATGTTAGGGATTGTAGAATTTTTCACAACCTAACTATAGTGCATACGCATAATACCAAAAATTCTAATCTAATTAGCAGAAACTAATCTATGTGATTAGAATGATACCTTCAAGATATCTCTAGCTTGAAGCCAAATACCAATAAGTATGATCTTTGAATACCTTTTGTTTTGATCTCGAACAGCAAGCAACAGCAACAAGCACGAATTAACTGTTTGAACTCAACCTTCGAACTTCTGTTGTATCCCTCATAAACGCCGTACTCCAGAGAGAGTGGACTTGCAACTACGAAGGTTTCTTTCTCTCACAGAAAGGTGTATCTTTCAATTATGAGTAAGTCTAACCCTAACTACTTTTAGAGTGTGTGTATATACAGAGGTTACAGCAATGACCACAAAATTAGTATAACTAGGGTTTCCTACGTAAATAAGGATTCCTAATCCAACCAGGATTAATCCATATTTACTTAAATTATAATTTATACCACTAATGAATTATAATTGCACTATCTGTCATACTAGAAATTATATTTCAAGTTTTATATTATTAAATACTTATTTATCTCCCCACGTTAAGATCAGAGATGCCCATCTATTAAATTAAATTACTCACAATTAAATTTAATAGACTTATTTAATTCTTTGAAACCTTTTACTTAACTTATTTGATATGTCGAATTCATAATCCATATGTAGGCTTTAACATAATCAAAACTTATAGGCTTCCTCAATGGGATATCATCAATCCCTATACCGGGTCGTGGATTCCATCAATAATTAATATTCACTATACACGTAATGTTATTATCCAACTCACTGAATTTATTGACCTACAAAGAATCTCACTATTCTGTGAATCAAAACAATAAACACTACATGTATGTGTCTATTTATTATATTAAGATTAAGAGCATAAGCATTTATAATAATCATTAGGTATTATTTATTGTATATAGTCAGTATAAAAATAATTACCTCAATACGGTCATGTTCAATACACACAAAGTGTACTAGTGCAAGGAGTTTGAACTATACCGTTCCCCATAGTCAAGACAGATATATTAAAATCTCGTGCTACAATTATACTGATGGTGTGTTCAGTTCCATTTAAGACTATGAACAATAAGCTTATATTTTATAAGAACCAGTAATCTGATCTTTCGTGTGCAAGTCTACTGTATACACCTAATCATCTACTATATAGAATAAGAGACAAATATACATAATTATTAAATAAATAATGCAAGACAAATATTGCTCAAACAATTTCTCATTAAAATGGAATAATTAATTTATTAATAAATACTAAGATCACTACACAAAGTATGACTTTTAGTATAAATCCCTAACATAATATTGATCATTATTTTCTTAAGGCCATAAGATTTTATGACATGTATGACTTTGGCTATTGCACTTCTTATCATGTTCATTTATTTTGTAAACTGATTTGAATTGGGATGAACTTAGATACAGCTCTGTTACCTTACGAGTTCCAAGTTATTTGAATTAGGTAAGCTTCTATTGTAATACTAAGTTAATTGTATTAGATCAACTAAATGAATGCAATAATCCAATTGCACTTTTGTCTATTTCGATTTAAAGTCTTTGGCAACTTTTGAAATGTTAGATATCAACCCATTGTGGTACTAAATTCGCGTAGGGTGGGTTTGGGATCGTAATAATAGCACCATACCATAGGATTGTGACACTTGTTAGCCTAGACGACACTACAATTGCATTACTGAGGCCACGTGGTATGTTTTGGGTGGTGCAAGCAGGAGTACTTGAGCGCAAGCATTGTTTTTTTACCTGCATAATGAGATACTTGCAATCTTAATTTGCCTTAAACAAATCTTAGGATACATGAATGTTGATTCTTTTGTTTAGATGTTTTCTAAGGTAAGGCACTTTCCCTCGATTGATCTCCCGGACTTTGAAGAACGATAGTCGAAACCATTGATTTTTGATTTAGCTCATTGAAGTCCAATTGAAGTCCACCTAGATGTAATTGATAAACTTCGGCTTGGCTATTCCAAAAGTGTCTGTTTTGGGAGTTTGATCAAATTTGGTCGTCGGACTCCAGCTTAGCAATTCCATAGTGTCTAACCTCTAGTTTGGAGTTTGCGAGTTCGACCGGATTCGGTCATTGGAACTTGGCAATTTAGGAGGTATTTAACCTCCATTTGGGAGTCCCATTGCATTTTGTTCGAAATCCGGCTTGATGATTCTGTAGGTGCCCGACTTCTAGTTTAGGGTTTAGGAATCTAACTAAATTTGATCTCCGGACTTCGGCTTACGACTCTAAAGCTCTTGGACCTTCAGTTTACTGTTTAGGAGTCTGACTATTTTTAGTCATCAAACTCTGACTTAGCAATTTCGTAAGTGTTCAACCTCCAATTTTGAGATTGGTAGTCTAACAGGATTCTGTCGCCAAACTTTGGCTTGGCAATTCCAGGTCCAACCTTCAATTTGGGGTTTGGAAGTCTAACCAAACTCTGTCGCCAGACTCCTTCTTGGCAATTCTGGAGGTGTTCGTTTCAGTTTAGGATTTGGGAGTCCAACCAAATTCAGTTGTCGAACTCCGCCTAAGTGTTCAACCTCCAGCTTTTGGTTTAGGAGTTCGATCTGATTAAGTAGCCGTACTATAGTGTGGCAACTAATTGCATACCAGGGGTGCAAAATCGGGTGTCAACAACAAGAACTTTTTTATTTTGAATGACAGTAATTTAAGGAAAGAATTGAATAAAAATAAAGGGTAAATACAACAAGATCTTTGCACTGTCAAAGTTTTGTAATCACGAAATCTTTAAGGGTTTGAATAAAAATGTCCTAATGAACAGAGTAATTCGAGGAAATAATTAAAAGAAGGCTCAAGTTAATGCAAGATCCTAGAATAATTAAAAAATAATAATTTTTGGATTCGGTAAATTGAGTAAAAATTTTAAAATCATGATCCTTGCGTGTTTAAAAAAAAAAAAAGCAAATTTTTTAGGAGTTTGAACAAAAGTTCCCAAATAAAGAGGGTAATGTAAGGAAAGAATTAAAAGGAAAATCTAAGTTAGGCAAGATTCTTAATAATTAAGAATTTAAAAAGTTAGTCCAATAAGTTTTTGGAATAGACAAATTACATACTTGAGGAAATAATTAAACGAAGGTCTAAGTTAATCCAAGATCCTAAAATCATTAAAGAAAATAATTTCTGGATTTAGTAATTTGAAGAAAAGTTTTAAAATCATGATAAAGGCATGTTTAAAAAAAAAAAGCAGATCTTTTAGGAGTTTGGATACAAATTTTCCAATAAAGAGGCTAATGTAAGGAAAGAATTAAAAGGAAAATCTAAGTTAGGCAAGATTCCTAATATATAAGAATTTAAAAGTTAGTCAAATAAATTTTTGAAATAGAAAAATTAAATTATAGCACATCATCATACATGAGAAAATAACTGTGGGGCACAAGCATGCGGCCCAATCCATCTGGTTAGGCCCAATCAACACAAATTGAAGCTGTGTTGCTGGGCGGCCCAAATCAAGCACCAAAGGACGGTCCAGCCCAAAGTACCAACTTGATGCCGACCTTGGCCCAAACTGCAAAAGGTGAGCCTAAACCGCTAGTGGTTTCATAGCATTAAATGCGGAGTTGACCAGCATTAAATGCGCTAGTGGCTCCCCACGCGATGTAGACCTGCACGTCCGATCAGCCGGATTCTTCACCGACGATAAAGCAAGCTCTGCATGTGGTCAGTCGGAGGCAAATGATGAAGCCTACCCAATAGGCCATGATGACCTGTTGGTAGGCCAAGAACAAAATACTCCATCGATCACACTATAAATACCAAAGACCTCAAGAGCCAAGTATGGACAATTAACTCCAAGTATATATAACTTTTATCCATTCAACTCTTGATTAAGCTTGCTAACTTAATCATCAGAGTGTGATCGGCCCAACAAGGGTCAACCCATTCTAACTTCTCTTTTTTGCAGTGAGTTTGGACTCATCGACATTGGCTTGAGTGATCAGCCAAGCCTTCCCGAAAAATCCCACCTACAATTGGGGTCGTCTGTGGGAAGGCTAATATAGCCATGAGTTTGAACGAACGAAGAGGAAGAGCATAGAACCATAATGAACGAGGTAACGAAGCTTCCTCTAGCAAAAATCAAACCAATTCAGCGCATTACCAATCTACCCCAGTAGATCGACACCAAGGTAGAATATTAAGGTCGGAAATACAAACCCCTGCTAAGAGCCACCAGCAAGCACAAGACGAACTGTGAAGGAACCCGGACTATGTCATGGAGCAAAATTTTTGCATAAGCCACCACTGGGACCTTACCCCTTTGCCCTCCAGTGGAGGCATCCCAAGTGAAGATAAGTTTCGTTCGGCTAAAAGGGAGATTCGGCGGCACGTCGAAGAGATTGCCTACCTCAACTCTCAAGTTTGGGTCATGAGAGAGGCAATATTCAGAAGAGATAAGCATGGGAGAGAAAGGTCTCCGTACCGTGAAAGAATTACAAGAAGCAGGGATGTCCCAGCGCCGCGAGTGAGAGGAAGCTACACCTCTAGCACCGGGCACTTCGAGGATAGGCGATCAGATCGGCGCCGAAGAAGGAGCAAGACTTCGCAGAACGAAGCACAGGCAGATGATGGTCGACAATAAAAAGACTGAGAGAAATGGTTCAACCAAAAGCTAGAGGATAAGAAGCAGCAAACTAAGGACCGCACAGCCCATGAGCTAATAAAAAAGGCTTTGGACTGGATTGCATCCACGCCATTCACAGAGGAGATTGAGTCCCACACAATTCCTCGAAAGTTCATCCCACCGAAGTTCACTCTGTATAACAAAAAGGGTGACCCAGTTAACCATGTCTGGCATTACAAACAGATGATGGTGTTATGGTACGGAGACCAAACATTGATGTGCCAAATCTTTCCCTCCAGTTTGGGGGACGTGGCCTTACAATGGTTTGACAAGTTGCCATCCAGATCAGTGTCAAATTGGAGGCAACTTGTCAAGCTGTTCACCGCTCGCTTCATAGCCAACGACACGTAACCCAAGGAGGTTAATTTCTTACTAACCTTGCGAAAAGACGAGGGGGAAGGATTGCGGGCATACGCACGGCGATACTGGGAGGCTTACAACGAGATTGACGAGTGTAGCAAGCAGCTGGCCGTGACTCTATTCAAAATCGGCCTTCCCAGGGAGCATCGTTTACGGCAGTCCTTGATAAAGAAGCTGGCCCTCATCGTACAGGAATTGATGTTAAGAATCAAGCGCTACACAAGATTAGATGAAGATGTTCCTCAGCCAAGTTCAGCAAAGGTTGGCATTATCACCGAGAAGACAAATAAAAAGGAGGCCAAGAAACCCCGACAAGAAGACAACAATCGGGGAAGAAAGGTGAATGATGGGGTCTACACAGTCTTTAAGGATCCCATCTATAAAATCTTGCCCCAGATCCGTGACAAGCCATTTTTCAAGTGGCCCCCGAAGTTGGGAGGGGACCCAGCGTCCCAGGACCAAAAGAGATTCTGTTCCTACCACCGCGAGAAGGGGCATAAGACGGAACAGTGTCAGCATCTCAAGACCCACTTGGAAGATTTGGCCAAGGCTGGCCATCTCGACCAATTTATTGATTGGCACAAGACAAAAAAACAAGGTCGAGCAACTATGAATGGAAGAGGCCCCCCAGAAGGAGATTGAGGCAAGACCAGTCCAAGTAATTAATGTGCTGCACGGTTCGGCTGAATCAGGAACGTCGACCCACATAGATACCGGGCCAAAATACAAAAGACTGCACACTTGAGGGAAGTAATGCAGATACAATCGCCGAGAAAAAAGGTCAAGGTCGGCGATGGCCTTGCGTCCATTACCTTCACTGACGAAGAACTCGAGGGAGTGCAGACCCCTCATAATGACGCCTTAGTTGTAACACTGAGAATGGCGGACTGTGATGTGAAAAGATTGCTCATTGACCAAGGAAGTTCGTCCAAAGTCATGTACTATAACCTGTTTAAAAAATTGGAGCTCAAGGAGTCTGACCTCTAACCATCACTCAACCCGTTGGTCAGATTCAATTCGAACCCAGTTTGGCCTTTGGGGAAGGTAACGATTCCTATGACTGCTGGAGGAATTACGTTGCAGACAGAATTCCTAGTAGTCAACGTGCCTTCCCCCTACAATGTTATCATGGGACGAACCTGGTTACATCTCATGAAAGTTATCCCCTCGTCTTACCATCAGCTGATCAGATTCCCGATCCCCGGTGGAGTAAGGGAAATAATGGGTGACCAAGTGGCTGCCAAAAAGTGTTTCCTGACGACATGCACAACAAAGACAAAAGCCGAAAAAGTACAGATGATGGAGCTGCACGAAGACACCCTTACTATCGACGATATGGGGTAAATGCCGGAGAACAAGACTGTGGAAGAACTAAAGAAGATACACATTGATCAGCAGGATGATAAGTACTTCGTCATCGGCATATCCTTGTCCGAAATCGAGGAGCACTCTCTGATCGAGTTATTGACAAATTACCTTGAAGTGTTTTCCTGGACTTCTTATGATATGTCGGGGATTGATGCCGAGGTTGCCTGCCACAGGCTAAATGTTGACCTGAAATGCTGACCTGTGGTCCAAAAAGGGAGAAGGGCGGTAACACAGCATGTGGACGCCGTTATTGATGAAACGAAAAAACTTTTGGAAGCTGGGGCAATTCAGGAAATCCATTACCTGAGCTGGCTTTCAAACACAGTGGTAGTGAAGAAGAAGGACGGTAAGTGAAGGGTCTGTGTGGAGTTCACTAATCTGAATAAAGCATGCCCCAAGAACCCTTTCCCCCTCCCCAAGATCGACCAGCTTGTGGCTGCAATAGTTGGCTTTGGGGGGATAAGTTTCTTGGATGTTTACAGAGGGTACCACTAGATTCCCCTCCATCTTGACGATCAAGAGAAGACAGCCTTCATCACTCCAATGGATATATTTTGCTACAAAGTAATGTCCTTTGGTCTGAAGAACGTCGGGGCTACGTACCAACGATTGGTCACCAAGATGTTCAAAAAATAGATCGGCAGCACTGTGGAGGTCTACATCGACAATATGGTGATAAAAAGCAAAGTCAACAACTCCCATCTGAAAGATTTAAAAGAAGTACTCAACATCCTAAAGCAGTACAAAATGAGATTAAATGCCTCGAAATACGTCTTCAGAATCAACTCGGGCAAATTTTTGGGGTTCTTGGTTACACATTGCGGCATTGAGGTGGATCCACGACAGATCAGTGTAATCCAGAGTGTTCAGTCCCCGAAGAATGCTAAGGAAGTGCAAAAGCTAACTGCAGCACTCAACAGATTTATAAGCCGATTATCAGATAAGTGCCGACCATTCTTCCAGCTTCTCAAAAAATGACAACAATTTAAATGGACTCCGGAATATGACCAAGCCGTCAATGATTTGAAGAAATACTTGACCCAGCCACCTTTACTTTCCATCCCACTCAAGCATGAGGAACTCTTTCTCTACCTCGCAGTGTCGGAGCATACAATTAGCTCTGTACTACTCAGGCAACAAGATCGGTAACAATTGCCTGTTTACTATGTCAGCAAAACTCTTCTCGGGGCGAAAAGTAAATACTTACCCCTAGAAAAATTAGCACTCGCACTAGTAGTAGCATCCTGCAAATTGGTGCACTACTTTAGAGCTCATACCATCAACGTCCTCACAAACTACCAGCTCAAACCTCTCCTCAGAAGGGCCGACTTCTCTGGTAGATTGGCAAAATGGGTTGTGGAATTGGGGGAGTTTGACATCAAGTTCCATCCAAGATCGACTGTGAAAGGCCAGGTGGTTGCAGATTTCATTGCCGAATTCTCTGTTGAACTACCACCCGAAGCCGACCAAACACCACCTCCTGCTCAACAACACGACGATCTTCCCCTGGATCTTTGGGAGAACGCTGATCATTGGAAACTCTACGTCGACGAAGCCTCCAATGACCGGGGGGCAGGATCGGGCATAGTGCTTATTACACCAGATAGTTTGGCCATTGAACAAGCTATCAAGCTTAAGTTCACCGCCTCAAACAATGAATTTGAATACGAGGCCTTGCTCGCAGGACTACGCCGAGCCATCGAACTAAAAATTACCAAGATCGTCATCTATTCGGAATCCCTGTTAGTTGTCAACCAAATTACGGGAGAATACGCGGCAAAGAATGACAGAATGACGCAGTACCTAGCTAAAGCTAAGGAATTGCTCACCAAATTCGGCAGTTACAAACTCCGCCAGATCAGTCGGGACAATAACTCTCATGTCGATGCTCTGGCAATGTTAGCGACAGTTTTGAGGTCAGGGTCAAAAAGAACAATCAACGTGGAAACTTTAGCCAGACCAAGCATATTTCATGAAGAAGAACAAGCTCTAGTTATAGAACAGTTAGGACCATCCTGGATGGACCCAATTATCTCCTATCTCGATAAAGACAAGCTACCAGAGGACAAAAATAAAGCAAAACGAATCAAACATGTCACTCTCAGATATTGGTTGTCACCAAGCAAGGAACTTTACAGGCGGTCCTTCACATGTCCCTACTTGCATTGTGTCTACCTGGATAAGGTGCAAGGCGTCCTATTTGAAATCCAGGAAGGAATATATTGAAGTCACATCGGTGGAAGATCGGTAGCACATCGAGCTATCTCACAAGGATACTGGTGGCCCTATATGCAAAAAGACGCAGCTCAGTACGTCCTAAAGTATGAAAAGTGTCAGAGGTACTCTCCCATCATACATCAGCCTACTGAGGATCTCGCAACCATTACCAGTCCATGGCCTTTTACCCAGTGGGGACTAGACATAGTTAGGCCTTTGCCCCGAGCTCCAGGTAACAAGAGGTTCCTTATTGTGGCGACAGATTACTTCACTAAATGTGTGGAGCTGGAGCCCTTGTCAAACATCAGGGAGATCAACGCTAAGAGATTCACATGGAAGAGCATAGTGACAAGGTTTGACATTCCTTGTGCCATTGTCTCGGATAACAGCACCCAATTTGATGGCAACATGTTCAGGTCATTCTATGAAGAGCTAGGGATTCAAAATTATTACTCAACACCAGCCTACCTACAGTGCAATGGGCAAGCCGAGATTGCGAACAAAACTATGCTTAATGGGATTAAAAAGCAGCTGGAAAAGGCTAAAGGGAAATGGGTGGAGGAACTACCCAGCGTCCTGTGGTCCTATAGAACCACCCCAAGAAGATCTACCAGCCAAACTCCCTTTTCTTTGGCTTACGGGGTAGAAGTGGTCATACCCTTGGAGGTAGGGCTACTAACAATCAGATCGGCAGCATTCAATACCGGACTTAACGACCAGACTCTGGCAAAAAATCTGGATCTTGCTGAAGAAAAAAGGGAAGCTACCTTGATCAGACTCACTGAATATCAGTGGCAATTAAGACGCTCCTACAACAAATGGGTTCGTCTGAGAAACTTTGCTCCAGGTGACCAAGTTCTACGAAAAGTGCTGGGGGCAATAAAGAACCCAGCGGATGGCAAGGTCAGCCCCAACTAGAAGGGCCCCTACCAAGTGGCATCCCAGGATGGCGTTGGCGCATACCGACTCGAAACTATCAAAGAGGGAAGACAGCTGCCTCAACCTTGGAATGCAAACAACCTGAAGAAGTTCTACCAGTAGAACGGGATCCCATATGATGTAACAACTCAACAAGTGTGTAAATTTTTTATAAGATCAATAGAATATGAAGTTGTTCAAGCAAGCCTACTCTGAGCACTACAGGACTAAAATAAAAAACCAAGTGTAAAAACTTGGTCCTATCCAAGTTGGACAAGTCGGCCAAAGAAAGCCATAAAAACCAAATGTAAAAACTTGGTTCTGTCCAAGTTGGACAAATCGGCCAAAGAAAGCCACAAAAACCAGGTGTCAAAACTTGATCCTGTCCAAATTGGACAGGTCAACAAGAGATTGTCATACGAACATAAGACGAAATGAATTTCAGTAATCAAAAAGAGCCGAACAGCTTTTAACATTTACCGAGAGGAAGTAATACCGAGACGAAGGCAAAACAAAGACTTTCATTAAAGATAGGAAGGTTGGTTACAAAAAGATATCCAAAAAAGGAAAACTACAACTCTATCACTCTGCCGACTTCTCCCCCAGCTGCACAGACGACTCCACCGAGTTATCTGCGGTCTCTTCTGCAGTCTTAGATGATTCAACAATAGCCTTCTCCCTTTCGGCAGCAACCTCCAAAGAAAGTTGTCTGCTATACTCAACATTAGCTATCACCTTCTTTGGATCGACAACATCGTCCTCAGTAGTGTTGAAGTAATCAGGGCACAAGTGCCAGACATCAGAGGACTTGTCCACCCCGGTAAAAATAAGGGCACCGCTTCAATCCTTACAGAAGATGCTACGGCTTAGATCCGTTATCTCTAATGGCCAGGTTACTGGCTACCCTTTTTTTGCCGCTCATTATTATGGCCCCTTCTTAAGCTTTCAACTTGGCCACTTCAGCTTAGAGTGCCTCAATCTCTGACTTCGCCTTATATAGCTCCACGAACTGTACATTATTTTCCTTCTGAAGGTCGGCCACTTCCTTGTCTCTCTTCTCATAATCCGCCTTTACCATCTTGAGCTCGGAATTGCTTGTTCAGCTTCCTTCTTGAAGGTGATTCGATCTTTGTTAGCATCGATCCACTCCTTCTTTAAGTCACCGTGCACCTTTATAAGGTACTTATGCTCCTCAACAAGTTTCCAGTAGCGGCTCATTACCTCCAGCGAATTCAGGCAACCCTACACCAAAAGCAAAGTTTACATTAAAACAAATGTAAGCAAAATCTCTAAGAAAATTGAAGGATAACACCGACTTACCAAAAGAGAATCATGAAAGGCCCCCATGAAGATGCCTATATCGCTTGCCGCTCTCAACTTGGTGACGTCCTTCTTTTGGAGGACGCTCTTGATGACGCCGAAAGCGACCTCGGCTTGTTCGATCATCGAATCAGCCGTCGTTAGGGGACGGCCCAAAATATCTGATGTAAAAGTGACCACCTCGCCAACTTCCTCTACCACAGCTTTGCCAGCACCCATCCTTGGCTTCTTAGGGCTTGGAGGCGGTGCGGCAACCTCAAGTGCCTTTTTCTTTTGTTGCCGGGTCACCGGCTTCTTTTGAACATTGGCAACTCCACCATCGGAGCAATCTCCAGGACTGTGGCCGAAGGATTGGCCGAAGTCGTGGCGGTCGTCTTTAGTGGCTTGCCCGCCGCGACAAACATCATCTCCCTCAAATTCATGTGGTCTTCCTCGTCTGGAGATGGGGTGGATTCTTATGTTTTGCTAGATAATCTGACTCAGCGGTCTGGAAGAGTAAGTGGCAACAAACTCAAGGCCGAGCTGTTTGACTTAGAGCGGGCTTCACGTCCAAATTGTTCTTTGACAATGGGCTCCGACGAAGGAGGAATGGCAACTATAACTCCCGTAGTATCACAGGCTCTTTCAACAGCAATCCCGACAGGAATTTCCTTGAAGTCTCCCTCAGCGCCTTGCTTAGCTAAACCCGCGAGGATACTCTGTGGGATCCCCGTGTCAGCAGTAAATGTCGAGTAGCGGAGAGGATAGCTTAGCAGTATGTGGGCGATCTGAGCAAGGTCCCTCAATTTACTTTCACCACGAAAGTTCAGTGCCTTATTCAAATCGGTGAAGTTAACGAGCCAGTCTCGCACCATCGACCGCTTCTTCTTTTCTGCAAAATATCACGATTACATTCAGAAACGCATTGGAATCAAATCAGACACACAAGATGAAAGGTCGATATCAAACCTATCTCAAATAGAACTCTAGAGTATCGGAACACCGATCTTTCACCCTTAGGAAGGTAGCCGAACTCCTAGGGCCTAGTTACCCAAACCCTAATATCGTCAACGCCTTTCCCGGAGGACAGTAGACAGTTCACTAATTCCCTAGCCTGCTCTACAGCTTGAAGATAGACTTTGGAACTCCCCTCGACCCTACAGAGTGTGTAACAGTACTCAAGTTCGATGAGGCTCAGGTTCATACCCTAGCGCCGATTAAGCTCGACCATACCAAAGATGATCCTATATACATTTGATGACAGTTGGGAAGGAGACACCTTCGTTTTTACAATGAACTTATGGAGTCAGGGATGAAGGGAAAACCTAAGGCCCCCTTCTACAATGGCGATGATCGGGAAGGGTACTCCCTTCTCGGTTTCTCCCATGCGATGATCACTGAGATCAACTAGCTCTGAGCCGATCTCGTCCGAGATCTCATATCTAGCCCTAAAAGCAGCAATGGCCGCCAGACCATCTAGTATTTTTCTAAGACGAGATATCATAAAGGGACAACCATTGAAAATGAGAAGGTAAGCAAAGAGGAGCAGGAAAGAAATACGAGCTTAAAAAGACTTACAGTTATGGGAGTCGAAGTTGGCAACAAACACACTAGACAAAGAGACGAAGTAAAACAGAGTGCTTTTCACCAGAAATAGGCATCCTCCTTTTATATGCACTCAAGCCGTCGATTCGTGCGCGAAAAAATGACAGCAATCATATCGCTCCGTCGAACTGTCACATTGGCCGTCAATTCAGCTGCATCCCATCAATATAGCTTTTAATCCCCACCGTCCACTTGGTTGGGTAACCGAAGAAACGGCCGTATACCTGAAGAGGTGCCATTATGACTCGATGCAGCCCTTGGCTGTTTGGAAATTCATAACGACACAAGGGCTGGGGGGGGAATTGTGGGGCAAAAGCACGTGGCCCAATCCATCTGGTCAGGCCCAATCAACACAAATTGAAGCTGGGTTGTTAGGCGGCCCAAATCAAGCACTAAAGGACGGTCCGGCCCAAAGTGTCGACTTGATGCCGACCTTGGCCCAAACCGATAGCGGTCTCAAAGCATTAAATGCGGAGTTGACCTGCATTAAATGCACTAGTAGCTCCCCACGCGATGTCGACCTGCACGTCCGATCAGCCAGATTCTTCGGTAAGGCAGGCTCTGCATGTGGTCACTCGGCGACAAACGATGAAGCCTACCTAACAGGCCATGATAATCTGCTGGTAGGCTATGAGCAAAACACTCCATCGATCATGCTATAAATACCAAAGACCTCAAGAGCCAGGTACGGATAATTAACTCCAAGTATACACAACTTTTATCCAATCAACTCTTTATTAAACTTGTTAACTTAATCATCGGAATGTGATCGGCCCAATAAGGGTCGATCCATTATAACTTCTCTTTCTTACAATGAGTTTAGACTCATTGACATTGGCTTGAGTGATCAGCCAGGCCTTCCTGAAAAAGCCCACCTGTAATAACTAAAAGAAGGTATAAGTCAATGCAAGATCCTAAAATCATCAAAGAAAAGAATTTTTGGATTTGGTAATTTGAATTAAAGTTTTAAAATCATGATCTTTGCACTTTTAAAAAAAAAAAAAAAACAAATTTTTTAGGAGCTTGAGTACAAATTTCCCAATAAAGAGAGTTCGGAAAGAATTAAAAGAAAAATCTAAGTTAGGGAAGATTTCTAATTAATAAGTATTTAGAACTTAGTCAAATAAGTTTTTGAAATAGACAAATTACATTGTAACACATCATCACACTTGAGGAAATTAATTAAAAATTTACAAATTTAATTATCTGACCAATAGTATCATGACACATGTAATTTTAGTAATTCAAAATTTTAAAAAATAAGAAGAAGAGTTCAACACCGATGGTCTCATCACCCATTGCTTAACATACCGTATAGATAAACATCCAGCCTAAATGTTTAAAAAAGGCCTAGGTTTATTTTGACCCTGCTTCATTTTCGAAGGCGTATGGCACTCCATGGTTAATCCATATAACACAAGCGAGTTAACCCCACAAGCGTTGGACGAATGACCATGATGTTTTTGTTGTTCTATAGCCGTTTTTCTTCATATTTTTAATTCTAACATTTACCTAATCAATGTGTTTTTACCTATGATTACCAAAAAAAAAAAAACTCTATTTGATGTGTTTACTTTTAAAGGCTGGACACACCACGTCATCATCATAGTGATGTAGTGTTCTAAACCTATTAGATAATTTCTCATCATTTTAGGAACAGAAACAAAGATTATCATGAAATTTTAAGGAAATATTTTATGAAGCATTTCCAAAATATTTTAAAAACTCTTATACAATTTAAAGAAACTTATAAGAAATATTTGAAAAATCTTCAAAAAACTTTGTAGAAATCTGCTTCCCATAAATTATATTAGGTTTTCATGTTCTCAAAACTTATTTTTCAACAATAAGGTAAAAATATTCTTACAAGTTTTTTCTGAATATTATCTAGTATTAATATTTTAGTTGGTTTTATGAAAATATTCTAACGCTTTATCTTACTCTTTTAAAATTTTTAATAAATTTTCTTACACATATCGTATCAATTGTTGGATCACCTAGCATTTCCTGCATAATATCTTTGGACTAGGTTTTACATTTTTCTTCCCCTTTATCTTTTTCTATTTCCATTTTCCATGTATACTGGCAGCTCAGGTTTTAATCCTGGATTTTTTTTTCTTTATTCTGTAGGGGCTCAGTTGGTTCTAGGAATGGAATCGTTTATTTCTCGTTAACTAATTCAAAATTTGTTAATTCATAAATGACTTATTCTATCTAAACAAGTTTTTGGCCAAAATAACACTCTATGTGAAAATAATTCCCTATCTAATACTCTCTTAAAAATAATTCTCAATATAAAATTATTTGTGCCACCTCAATTGCTTTGTTGGAAATTTATGGATGTGTTAGAATTTTTTATTATAATAAATTAATAAAAGGGTAATGATATTTTCTTATGCGGGAATAAAATACAGGAAGAGGCCGGAACTAATTCCACAAAGTTTACTAGTTGATTCCTTGATACATTGCTGCTTTGCTAGCAAGTGATTCCTCCACTACGAAAATATGCATCGTCCACACAATTCTTTGCTATAGATGTCTACTGCAATGCCCCCATCTCTAAATTTCGGAATGAAATGGGGTGGGCAAATTGTGATGCTTATTGCTTTTGTCATCATAATTTTTTTTTTCCAACCCTTGTATTACTTGATAAGAAGGCATTTCATTTCAGGAATACATCAAGGAAATTTGTTGTTTCTTTTTATGGAAAATAGTTATTGGAAAAAAAAAACATTTGGTAGTTTTCTTTTTCCTTTAAAGTTTCATTCATCTTGATGGGTCTTTTGCTGCAAGGTATTAGAAACCCATTATATTTTATATATTCAATTAGATAAAGAATTTGGGAAAACTGGTTCCTTTTAACTCGAAATTCATTTTTGTTCTCCCTTGAAAGAATGGCTTTTACATAGACCTTCAAAATACTATCAGACCTGTGGCCTTTCTTTTCCTGTTATGCTTTTTTCTTACAAGGTTTGCTCTTCATATATATTTCTCTGAGAGTAATAACCCACTCTCACCTTCCTTCTTTCACGTACAGTTTTGAAGTCTCTCTAACTTTGTATTGTATAGTACATTATCTTACTTTGTCTCATCATTTATTTATAGTTCCAATTCTAGGTACAAACTCAGCCAAATTTAGAAACATCAAAACCCAGACAATACTAGCAATCCATGAGAGGGAAAGAGAGAGCTCAGAGATGGCGAAACCAAAACCTAGCAGTCATTCTTCAATCGATCCGAGGAGTGGTTTTTGTTAAAAAATCAAAATCTACCGTATCCTTAGACCTGAAACTCCACTCCCGCCCAAACCATGCCACTCTCCGTCACCGACTAATTCTTCTTTTTCCTCCAACCATCCTCCTCTGTTTGGTTACAATTTTGGTTTCTGTTTTCTGTTTTCTGTTTTCATTTTTTAAAATTTGACAGAATCGCATTTGGCAGTTTGGTTTCAAAAATTGTTTTTGTTAAAACCGCGCTTAATAAGCCGGTTCCAAAACTTGTTTTCTGAAAATTTTTAGAAAACACTCCAGTTTTGGGAACCATTAAAAAGGCATTTTCTGAGTTTCTGAAACCGTTTTCATACAAAAATAAAAACGATGGTGTTTTTGATGATCCCATTTTTTTGTTTCTGAGAATAAAAAAAACGAGCAATCTCTAGATTTCTTGGTTCCGAGAACATGAAAAAAGAAACCGAAATTAGAACCAAGAAAGGTACCAAACAGAACCTAAGGTTCCGACCTCTTCATAACATTTGGCGTTTTAGAAAGAAAATATCATTACCCCTTTCTTAGTTTAGTTAAAATAAAAAAATTTCAACATGTGAATAAATTTCTAACAAAGTAGTAGAGGTGGCACAAATAATGTTAGATTGAGAATTATTTTTAAGGGAGTGTTAGATAGGGATTTAGTTTTACATAGAGTGTTGTTTTGGCAAAAAAAACCTCCTATCTAAACATTGAACATTATAAATTGTGAATGTCCAATTTTAGAAGTATTTTAAATGAAATGGTCAAACTGAAGCTTGCACAAAAAGTAAATTTTGTAGGTTTTTAAGCTGTTTTTATTTTTGCAACCAAAAACATTTATTAATTGGCTAAATCGTCAATGAACTAATTTTAAAATGCCCGAATTCAAAATTTTGGGACAACCAATTGAGGTTAAATTGTAATAGCTAGGAACGGTTTTCATTAGGTCAACTAGCGTACATTTTCCTTCCTTCCTTTTTGATAGTCATGAGTCAATGTATGAACAGTCGGCTATATGTTGATACATACTATTTTTGGTTTATTTATCCAAAAAAATAGATAACCCGTTTTGCCTTTTATGCAACAAAACCCAATCAAATCATGCATGATGTGTTAAAAGTAGACCGTTGCTATCTTTGAGGAGGGTGCCTTTTCTTTGTCCTAAATGGATTATGACTGCTTTAGACTCTTCTGCCAGCAAAGCTTTAGCTCTGCTTTGGGTTGTGATTGCTAATAATTAATGGCTTGAACCCTCTTTTGTCTTTGAATTTGATCTCTCTCTCTCTCTCTCTCTCTCTTGAGTTATCTCCATTGTTACCTTCAATTCTAAATTCCTTCAGAATTACAATTGACTGCTGCCCACGTTCCTTCCACATTGTGTCCTCAGAAATTCAACGGAGGAGGGTCTTTGAGGTATGTTTCAAACTTCTTCTATTTTCAAATATTATTTATATATCATTTTCATTATGTCTATTCAGACTTACAATTAGGCCTCAAGACATAATTCATGTTAGAGGAACATGAATTTCATCATAGTTTTACATTCTTTTTTTTCTTTTTTTGCTTCTTCTGCTTTTGTATCGTGATTTTCATCCCTGTTGTCTGTTAAATGAACTTCATCATAGTTTTGCATTCATCTAGTTTTCCTGTAATTCTCCCTTTCTTTTCTCTTTTGATCGAGTCTCAGAATGTTTTGTTAAAACACAGGATTTGACTGCTGCTTCTTATGCGAGTGAAACCAAATTTCATTTATCTAATAATACATAGACACAATGAAACATGCTCTACGTACACGTGTCCGTTTAGGAAATTCTAACAAGAATTTCAAACCTCATCCAACTCCTAACGATTGATTTGCTCAAAAAGAAATAGATCTCAACCATTTTCCTTTTTTTATTAGGACTTTTTAACGTGGGGTAGCCCTCACATTTACCTGTATCTGTAAGACCTCCAACCCGAATGAAGGCTAGATTTAGAATTGTAGGCTGTCAAAGCAAATACATATAAATGAAGACAAATTCAAAGTCTATGCATATATACTTTCGTGAAGATAGACATTTTCTGGAGTTCCAACTGATCATCCGGTAAGGGATGATGTGGGATTGAGTCTAATGAGGAATAGCTTTTTTTTTTTTTTTTTGATTGCCAATATATAATGGTTACAAGCAGTGGACCCTTGTTGCACGGACGCAAGGATTAAATTTTAACAGAGAGATAATCGTAACAGTGTGTTATTAGCTAATTAAAATGGTTAACCATACAAATTATCAATGATCGTGGAACCAGTTCTGGCACTTTTCAAGTAGTATTCATAGAAAATCTGATGAGATTCTCGCTATGTTAGTCATTTAGGTAAGCTTAATTGAAAATGAAATACAGAATTTCAGGAAAAAAATGGAAAGAGTGTTCAACAATTGTTCACGTCTAAGTAGAGACTTCATGAGTCGGCATGTTAAATGGGAGAGAGAGAGAGAATTAAACATGTTAAATGAGGGTTTGCTGGATTTCTAGAAGGACTAGTATCTTTCAATTAAAGAATTTTTCTTCCTCCCCTTAATTCCCTTTGGAGTGTGAAAATTCTACAGTAAGAATATCTATCCAATGATTTGCCTAGGTTGATGTGTAGCAACTCTCTTAGGACTTCTGTAGTCCTCTTCAATTGCCCCTAGCTAGTAGAATAGCAACCCATAATATATATATATATATATATACACCACTAGGAAGCTAGATCTACAACACACACACACGCACAGAAAAGGCCGGTTAGGATCATTAACTTCCAGGACATTGCATGGAGGTATAAGTTTGGTGTGGGATTAATGCAGGGATTGGGAAACTTGTTGGTTCATCATTTCATGCATATGATAATCCAATAAGTCAAAAGAAGATGGGTTAAACACTTGATCAAGGCCTAGCACTTTGGACTCCAAATAAAAACCTCAACTAACTTGCAGAAATATATTGACTAGTGCAGCTTTTTCTTTAGATAAGGTCAAAATTTTCCTGTTGATCTCTTATAGATGATAACTACTCTCTTTCTAGATGTTCAGCTTCCACCTATATATATATATATATATATATTCAAATGGTGATGTAGACATATATACATGATAATTATGCGGCATAGGCCATCTTGTAAATGTGAATTTGTTGCAGGTGAGAGGTTTCAACCATCCGAAAAAACAACACCTTATGAGATAGATAGATAGATAAGCATATATATATATATCTTCATCCATGGAAAAATCAGGGAGCCAAGTAGCAGCACCAGCAGCTGGTGGCGCTGCTCAACCCATAACAACATTTGTGCAGGCAGACTCAGCCATTTTCCGAGAGGTTGTCCAGCGCTTAACAAGCCCCCCATCTGAACACGGCGGCGCAAATCATGACCAAAGCGAAGCTGTTGTTAAGGCTGCAGGAAAGAAACCAACCTTCAAGCTCCACGAGAGAAGGCAATACAAGAACTCAACCAAGCTTGAGATAGTTAAACCGGCTGGTTCTCATCAATTCAAACCATCCACATTTGTTCTGCGACCACCTACTCCCTACAATTATTCGAGCGAATGGAGGATGTTGTCGCCTTCTACCTTGTCCGGGGCTGACTCATCGGGTTTTGTATCAATCAGCCCTTCAAGCGGCACTCCAAACGCCTCGAACAAACGAGGATCATCCACATCATCGTCTGCAGAAGAAGAAGAAGAAGAAGAGAAGGCTATCAAAGAAAGGCGGTTTTATCTGCATCCATCACCGCGCTCGAAACCAGGAGGATACTATTATGAACCAGAGCTACTTACTTTGTTTCCTTTAACGTCCCCGACTTCCAAGTAACAACAACCCCGCACGTGATCTGCTGGACCATGCAGCCCGCCCCATCCACCCAGAGCTTTGAAGCTGTTGTGGGAAAAATTCTGCATTAGTTCGGCACTTGGCTTTTTCAGAAAATAATTATGGTGTGCTGTACTCTTTATTTAATTACTTTGGGCACAAACAAATAACGTCATCTTCATATATATATATATATATATTAGCAGGATAAACTTTGTAGTTCGACTAGACGTCCTTCTTTTATGGGAACTAATCATCTTTTATACTAGCATAAAAATATACAGGTAATGCCACATAAATTAAAAATTTATACAAAATTTTAATACAAAATAATATAATTGAATGAGAGTCTTTCATTTTAAATTAAAACACATACTATAATAATGTTTTATTACAAAATTATCACTATCATATTATTTCAATAAAAATTTTTATACACATTTCCTGTAAAGAATAACATTTTTCAAATATATATATATATATATATATGTAACTCATGCGGATGAAGAATAGGAAATATATTTATGTGTGTCAGTCAAGGGAAATGCTATTTTTTTTTTAAATCTATATAAAATATCTCATCAAACATGTGACAGTGGTATTATTGTAACTAAGAGACATTATGATAGGTGTTTTGTTTTAAAATGAATGAATCTTATTCAACCACATAATTTTAGTGATAAATTTTGTTTGAACCATTTTTTTAGGAAAATGCTATTATTATAAAAAAAAATATACAAAATTTATAGACAAAATGATGTAATAGTGGCTATTTTATAAGTAAAAATCATCATGATGAATATTTATTTTAAAGTGAAAGACTTTTATTTGACACATCATTTTGTATAAGAATTTTGTATGACTTTTTTTTTTTTTTTTTATAGCATTACCCATTTTTCTAATGTGTAGCATTATCCATGTGTCAAATATGACTGTGAATGCCAGATTCAAAATATGGGATAGTGAAAACAGAAACTGCCAATACCAATCAAATCTTTAATATTAAGTTGAGGTGTGATTGCTTAGCATTTAAGAAGCACATAACCTTTTATTATTTTAAATTTTTTTTAGAACGATGAATAATTTAGATCCTTGAGGGGTACACGCAGGGATGGCCAAAATATCCATTTTTCCAGTTCGCGACCCGAACCAACCCGAACGGGGCAGGTTCGGAGGAGTTATAATTAGTTCGCTTCGGGGAATGAAATCAGCAAACCCGATCGAGTTAAGGTCAGTGTGGGTGGGGGTAAGACCAATTATTCATTAGTCATTAATCGACTTCCCACAGCCGCTTCATTCTCAGTTTCGTCCTCCGTTAGCGGTCACCGTCGCTGAAAGGAAGATCTGAGCTATTGAAGCAACGGCCATCCATAATCTACTCGGTTTGTTCCTCTCTGAAGCTCTCTCTTTCTCGTCTTAGAAGCTCAGATCTGAACTTCGACCCCTTTCTCTTGCTCCATTTACTTCTTTCTCTCACTTTCTATTGCATTCCAATTTAGATATTTGTATACAAGTTGTGAATGTGTGAATGAGCGTTGAATATTATATCTATAAATTTTTAGCCCCTGTATGTAAGTGTAGATTGTGAGCTTTTTTGACAATTGGTTCTGTTCTTTCGATTTTTGCCTTTTTTTTCTTTGTAATTGTACTGGTAGATCACTTGTTTGAAGAAAACTAGTAGAAGATAGAACTCTATAGGCAGGAACTGTGAAAGGAGATAAAGAAATTGTCGTCTTAATTTCATACAGGACATAACTTGCTATACTGCTATGGCTCTATTTGCTGGAGGGTGGCTGTTACTTTTATAGGTTTTGCTGCTTGGAGCCCCTGTTGACTAGAGTTAGATTTTGTGTTTTTGTTGTGAGTTGTATCTGAATTCCTTCTGGCTGTGCTGTCCCTGATATGGCTAGTTATTACAGAAAAATTTATAGAGGCCAAACCAGATCAAATGTGAATTACTTACTACTATTATCAAATCAACTTTTATTCATAATTATCAATTCTTTGATTTCTTTCTCTTTTTTTTTTTTTTTTTGGTTCCTTTTTATACATGTTGATGATCTGCTTGTCAAAGTTCGAATTCTTTGAGTAAGTAAGTGGATAGTGTTAATGTTTGCCTTTCATTCACGAAAAGTAAGTGATGTGGCATCTTTTTATTTTTGTTTTCCTTTAAAAATTTTGTTTTTGTTCTTTAGGGATGTGAGAGACAAAAAGAGAGATGGCATGGCCAGGGTTTGGCAGCACCAGCACCAGCACCACAACCAAAAAATCTATGGATTAGGTTCTTCTTGTTTTAGATTTATAATAAAGCTACCAATAAAAGAAAAAACAAAACTAGATCTCTTTTTTTCTTTTCTCTTCTCCTCTCTTCTATGATGTGTTTCATTAAATGACAAGAATAAATGGATAGGAAGTTGAGTTGGTGAATGCATGCCTTTCCCACGTGTATCTATCTCTATTTTCTTACTTGAAACTAATTTTTTCTTCCATGTTTTAGCTAATTGTTTTTGTTATAGGTTTAAAATATCCATGTCCGAGTCCGAACAAGGTAAAACCCAAAGCCTAGTTGGGGGACATCTAGCTCACACTATTCTTAGCACTACTTTATCTATATACATTACATCACATCTACCCAAATTACACCTTCTACGAAAAGAAGGTTGAGATCGATTGTTTGAACTGAATTTGAAAATGTTCAAACAAACGGGGTGGAATATGCAATTTGTAACCATTGTGATCAAAAACTCAAAGCTAGCAATAGAAATAGAACATCATCCTTGCATGATCATTTGGCTAAGCATAAGAAGGAAATGGAGCAAGAAACCTCTTGACATGAGAGAATGAATAATAGAAATGTAGGATGTCAGACTAATGTATTTGATCAAGAAACCTCTCAGCATGACTTTGCTTCCATGATTATTTTGCATGAGTATCCTCTTCGTATGGTCGACCACTTTGGGTTTAAAAAATTTGTCAGCCATCTTCAATCCAAGTTTACAATGGTGTCCAAAATACAATTAAGAGGGATATCTTGAAAATTTTTGATGTGGAGAAAGAAAAGACGTACAAGTTTTTGGAGAGCATTAGGAGTAGGGTTGCCATCACAACGGATATGTGGACAATTAAACCAACCAAAAGGAGTTTCATGGCAATTATGACACGCTTCATCGATGAGGCGTGGTTTTTGCAAAGTAGAATTTTAATGTATGTTTTTTATAGTTATTTTTGTATACGTCTTATTACTATAATTTGTGTATTGCTTATTAATTATGTTCTTTATTTGCTATTGGTTATAGATTTATCTACATTCCTATTCCTCATAATAAAGATGTTCCCTCAAACATACTTGTTGATTCCTTATTGGATTGGAACATTGATAGGAAGTTATCCACAATTATTGTGGATAATACTACCACTAATGATGCCATCATGATTAATATTTTAGAAAAACTTTCTATAGACTCGCTTTTATTAGAGGGGAAATTCCTTCACATGCGATTTTGTGCGCACATTTTAAACCACATTGTGAAGGATGGCTTAAAAGTAATAGGAAAGGGGATTGAAAGAATACTCTAGTGTTTATTTTTAGACTGCAACATAAGGTAGAATTAAGAAATTTGAAGAAGCAGCCTGCCAATTACGTATTCCATGCTCCAAGAGTATGGAGCTCGATGTTAAGACCCATTGGAATTCCACTTTTTTTATGCTTCAAAATGCTTTAGTGTATAAGAATGTGTTCTCACGGCTGAAGCAACGAGAGAAAAACCACACTAGTTTGCCAACTGAGGAAGATTGGTCATTGGCAAAAGAAATTTGTGGGAGATTGAAGCTATTTAATAGTGTTACAGAATTATTTTTTTGGGAATACTTACCCTGCTGCAAATTGCTATTTTTTAAAAGTTTGTGAGATTAAATTGGCATGTCACGGTGGCGAGAATATACAATTGAAGTTGTTAGAGTGATGGCATTAAAAATGTTGGAGAAATATGACAAATATTGGAGTGTATGCCATGTTATCATGGAAATAGCATGTGTTTTGGACTCTAGGTATAAAATGAGACTTGTGGAATATTGCTTTCAAAGTATTTATGGAGATGGAGTGTGGTCTCAAATTGAAAATATTCGAGAGATTTGTTATGATTTGCTTCATGAGTATCAATCTAGGTTGAAGGTGAATGAAAATAGTAGGGTGGGAGTTTCTTCTTCATCTTGTAATTTGAAGCTTGGTGATTTTTATGAGAATGATACTGAGCATTAGTAATGTGCATGCTAAAACAGAATTGGACTACTACTTGGAGGAACATGTGGTGCTTAGAACTTCAGATTTTGATGTGTTGAGTTGGTGAAAGATAAATGTAGTGAAGCTTCCTACTTTACAAAAGATGACTCGTGATATCCTTGTTATTCCTGTGTCCATGGTCGTATCTGAGTCTAGTTTCAGTATAAGTGGTAGGTTAATTAGTCCACAATGTAGTAGACTTCATCTAAAAATTTTGGAGGCATTGATGTGTGCACAAAGCTGACTATGGAACGAGATTAATGGTACTAAACATAAGTTTTTAATTATTTGGTTAATTTATCATATTTTAATTATTTAATGAGATTTATTGTTTATTGTTCGTAGCTACTAGCTCGATTGTGAATTCACCTTATTCCCCTAAAATTTGTGATGAAGAAGAGGATCCTGATGAGTATTCAGAGATTTTTTCAAGTTTGATTTAAAAGCGTAATGGTTAACGTAGTCATTAGATTTATGTTTATGTTCTTGTTATTTATCAAAATTAAAGTTCTATTGTATTTATGTAGAAACAAGTCTGATTGATGGGTGATGTTGGCAACTATAAACAAGTCTGATTATGGAATGCTTGTTGCTTATTTCATTCATCATTCATCATTCATACACAAGTTTGTGTTTTTTTTGTTTTTTTCTATGGGCTTTTCAGTTGTCTTATGTGCCATTAGAGGGTTCTGAGCTGATTGAAGTTCATTGATTTTACAATTTCTTGTTCAAATTTTCTGTGTTGCTGATGTGTTTATTTTTCATCTGGAATTTCTCATGAGCTTTAGCTGAACTGATCTCATATTTACTAGGAATGGCATCTGAAGATGCCATTTTGGCTTATGAGGTAGATTTTCTTGTAAAATCTAGATGCATGATATGAATCATTGGTTGTAACTTAAGCCATCCAGATGAACAAAAATATTTTGATTGTTGTTTAAAATGTTTTGTTTGAAAAGTATTATGGAAAGAATTGTAATAATGACCATGCACTTGTGTTCTTCATCATATGAATATGAACTCCCACTATCTCATCATTGCCATTTAGTATAAACTTTTGTTTTATTCATCAAAGTTTAGTGTTATTACTGCATTTTCTTTTTTTAACATAATAGATATATTATGAAAACAAATGTTGCTTTGTGCAGATACAAATTAACCAGCTTGAAATGCATAAATTTGGCCATGGCAAAACTGTTGCAAGGACATGTAAATGGAGAGAATGGATCTTCTAAAATTCATTGAACTTTCAATTTAGATGCACAAACATCAATTTCATCCAGTTTACTTTTCTTTTTCAGATTTTGGTTTGGTGATGTTTTAGATTGTATCAATACTCTGTATAAAGTGAGATAAGATGTAAGATTGTTGTCTGTATAAAGTAATTTCATCCAATTTCTTGATAAGTTACAAGTTTTCAATTGAAAGTGCAACAATTGGCTGGCCATTTACAATCTTGCCTAGCTTCAAGTAATTTTCCTTGCAGGGTCTTATAGAATTGTTTGTGTGTGTGTGTATATATATGAAGGTTGAGAACCAAGAAAAGTCCTTTTTCCAGTTTAATTATTAGGAAGGAAGCAATGGGTTTGGCACAAAAGCAACATTTCAGGGCAGTTCGGGGCGGTTCGGGGCTGCAAACTAAGAGGGCAGGGCGGGTTTAGGGTCCCAGCCAAACGGGTTCGGTTCAGGTTTGAGGATATTTTGCTTAAGCGATTCAGGGGAGGGGGAGAGGTCCCCCAACCCAAAACCAAACCATTGCCATTCCTAGACACTTGTATTCATCACTTAAACATGTAGGAAACGCGTTGCAAGTTTGAAAAAAATAACTTGAGATCTTATTGTAAAACAAAAATAATGTTTAATTTTAATTAGTATTATCTTAGAAGTTTTCTAATATCATTAAGTAATTGTTCACACATATGAGATATAAAAATATACAAAATATATATTGTTGTCATGTCTCCACCCTATCTTGTCCTGTATTTTTTTAAAAATTATCGTTTCATGTCCGTATCCATGATACTTAGCATCGTTAACACTTATCTTGCATCCTCTTTGCAAACTTCTTAACTGTTTAAAGTTCCTTAATCAGTTTCCAAGATAGAATTAATCTAAAATTTCACATCAATTACACATGTCAAGTATAAAGAGTCTTGATCTGACGAGAACGAGTTCATCATAATGCGACGAGCTCGTTGCATGTCCGCACAAGAACCACATATTTTGTGACTTTATAAAGAGTGAAGTCATATTCGATTGAGCTCTGTAGGCTCGAGCCAAGCCAACAAACTTTGAATGGCTAAAAGATAACTTACAAGTCTTGAGTCTTGTGCTTGCCGTATTCAACATACCCAAAAAAAAAACCCTAGCAAGACTATTCTCCTTTAAGCCATTTTTCTCCCTTATTTTTCTCCACTTTCCAGCAGCCCCGTCGCCTTCATCAAATTAAAAGTGAATGCAGCGCATGGGGAAAACAGCCAACCATTTCAACTAAAATAGACTAAAAAAAACAAGTTCCATTCATTCAAACCAACCCCGTTGAGATTTATCCAAATTAAAATCCAAGCAACCAATCACATATATACAATGTTAATGGTGGCCAACTAGATTTTCACAGTTTGCACACACTGTGTGTGTGGAGGCTTTCTTCTTGTTTCTCTTTAAATAAAGAAAAAGAAAATGGTGGTGGGAAATTGTGACATCACATAAGCTTCAGAATCGGCTTTAGTAACATCATTACCACCGTCATCTTTGAAATTGAAGAAACTGTGAGAAGAATCAAAGGTTTGTTGGAGAAAAGAAGTTGATAAGAACATGAAGAGGCTCCATTTGTTTCTCTTGAACCTGTAGAAGCTTCAATCGCTCTTCAGAAGGGAGATTTCACTTCCGCCCGAGTACTTGGCCTCTGCCTTATCGGCTTCCTCGATTTCTATTTTTAGATTGACATAGATTAAGCTTTCATTCATTGTGAGGCCTTGCAGTTTCAGATCTCCAAACTCAAGTAGAGAGGGAGAGAGAGAGAGAGAGAGGTGATGACTGATAAGAGAAAAGTAGAAAAGGTGAAAAAAAAAATAGAGAAATAGTGACTCTGTAGAGAAATTCGAAAAGAAAGGTAGAGAGAGAAAGATGAAAAGATACTAGGACCCACCACTCTATTTTTCTCCTCTCATTTCTATCATTTAGCTAATCAAAATTGGCTATGCTTGAGCTGGTATCCTCATCAAACGGCTTCACCAAATTTGCCTTTTGGCCATGAAATATGTGGTTCTCATGCTGACACGCAGCGAGCTCGTCACATTATGAAAAGCTTGTACTCGTAAAATTGAGACTCAAAGATGGAACTTATCCTACATCCTCTTCACAAATTTCTCGACTATTTAAAGTCCCTTAATCAGTTTCCAAGATGGAATTAATCTAAAATCTCACATCAATTGCACATGTTAAGTACAAAATGTTATTTGACTATTTTGCGTGGCATAATTTATCTTGTACTATATGAGAAGTATAAGTGAAGGTTTGGGCTTTCTATTGGTCTAAAGATAGATGCTTAATAGATAAGAAAATATCATAGCTCATGCTTTAGCAAGACTTGCGGTGGATGTTTCAGAGGAGCAGGAATAGATGGATGAAGTTCCTGAATCCATCCATCCTCTTGTGATTACTGATAATTTGGCTTAGTCTTAATATAGCTTTCTTCTCTAAAAATAAATAAATAAATAAATAGATGCTGAACAAGGTCAAATTAAAGCCAAAAATCAAGTCAACGGAATTTGGTTAAGTTGGTAAGGATCAGGCACTCTGCTTACAATTGTAACACCCCGAAAATTTTCGGTGACTTTAAAATTATTTGTTGTAAGTTCCATAATGGTTTTCTTAGAATAAATATTTGAGATGATTAAAAATTTTTTTAGATAGGAGAATATTTTATGGTATGATTTTAAGGATAGATTATGTGATATCCCAAACCTCTATTTAATCATATTAATGAGAATTTTTAGTTTATGCAATATTGATGTTAATTATTTCTTCTTTTGTGTCAAAATTGACCAATAAGAACTTGTGTTGTAGCTTGTGTTAGAGGTGTGAGACACAAGGGATTATTTCCCATGTGTGTCTTCTTAAAACACTAAACACACACACACACACACACACACACACACACACACACACACACACACACACACACACACATATACACAACTCTCACCAAAATCGATTGAGAGAGGGAGAAAGAGAGAAAGGGAAGAAGGAAGGGGAGATTGAAGCCATTGAAGACTTTGCCAAGCTTAAAGAAGGTAAGGTTCTATTTCTCTCTTTACAATTATATATGTATATGTATCTATCTTGTGTGATTTTCTTGGTTATATATATATATATATATATGCATCTTGGAGTGTTGTCGTTGAATTTGGGGGATCCCTTAGGTCCCATTTGAATAATTTTAAGAGCTTGAAGCTCATTGTTGAAGATTGGGAATGGTGGTTTGAAGAATCTCCAAATATGTGAAATGTTAGGATTTTGATTTCTTTTTTAAATCCCTTTGATTTAATTGTTCTTCCTCCCTTATTTTGAGTTATTGTCATCCTTGTGGGCTAATCTTTGAGCTCTAAGAGTATTGGGAAGGTTTGGTTGTGTTTAGAGGGGTTTTGGGAAAGTTTTGGGTTGAGAATCGTTGCTGCGCAGAAGGGTTCGTTCGAACGCCCGACAGGGCCGTTCAAACGGCCCAAGAGCAGAGTTTTCCGTTTGGCTTGGCATTCGAACGGCCCGAGAGGGTGTTTTTCTATTTTTTCATGGGGTTTAAACGGCCATTTTGGGCATTCGAACGGCTAGGTTATTTTTAGCCTGGCGTTCGACCAACCTGGTTGGGCGTTCGAACCGTCTGCTAGTTTCGGCACTGTTTAGTAAAACGGGCATAACTTTCTCTACAAAACTCGGATTGATGCACTGTTTAAAGCATTAGAAAGTAGACTCATAGACTTTTTTATCCATATAAATTTTATTCTCTAGTTCACTATAGATTGAGAGTTATGGATGTTTGAAGTTTACCTAAAATCCATACCAACAACATTATTTTCCAAAATTTTAGTTCACTTTTCGTGAAGCATAACTTCTTCACCCGAAATGTGTTTTTGGCCCATAACCTATCAAATTAAAGGTCTTTAAGCCTATTTTCAAATTAAACTAGTCTTAGGTGTGAGCTCATCGTTGAGAGGTGGTTGGGACTCAATGAAGGAGTCGACATTCTGGCTTTCATGTTAAAACCTCAACTTCATGTTCTTATTTTACGTCGGAGCTTTGTCCTAAAGTTTAACCTTGCTCTTCCGTTGTGAGAATGAGGTGTTGTTGAGTCGGGGTCAAGGGATTTATGTGCTTAGTCTTGACTTATCTGTTACTGCTTTGCCTTGGAACCTTATATTGATGTTTCCATGCTTCTACGTGCATTTTGTGTAGGAGCACTTTGTTTATCACGCGTCCAATAGGAGAAAGGTGAATAACGATATGCCATAAGTAAAACTCTAGTATTTTCTAAATGTTTTAAGCTCACCTTTATATCATGAATGTTTTTCATACATTTCAATGCATAAATGCTACGTTCAATTACAAATGTCATATTTCAAATGCATGCAAGGTATATTTATATATGTTAGGAATGAAAACCATGGACTATAATATTTAAATGAAAGAGATGCTAAGTTCCAATGTATGGTGCCAACTCGGGTCTTCTCGTGGCAAGACCTTAATCTAGCCCAATAATCCTACAATAGAGGACGGGAAATAAACTATCTATGTTGGGAGACGTCCCTGGCCTAAAGAGCCTTAGCGTGACCTACATGGTTACTATGGAGCCTAGCTCATATGTCGAGTTGTAGCACACTTATGTTTTGAACTGAAAACTATGATATGTTCACATGTTTTACGACAAGTTATGAAATGCTATATCAAGAATAATGTTATGTTGTATCTCTTCTTACGATACTATGTTTTGAAATATTAAAACATTTCAAATGATGTTTACGTTACCTATGAGTTCCAAGCCTACGCTTTAACATTCAAAAGCTCATTTCCTTATGCATAAATAATTATCTATCCTTGTACCTTGGATATAATTGCTAGTCCATGATATTTTTTCCCTCATGTATCATTGTTATTCACTAAGCATTAGCTTACATTTTCTTAAATGATTTTCAGGTAGTCAATCCGGGAGGCCCTAGAGCGAGGCCATATGTGGATTTTGAGTTATGGCCCACGGGTCTATGTTTTGTATAATGTTTGAGGGCTAGACCCAATATTTTGTAATGATATATTGCAATAACTTTGGTGGACCTTGATTTGGTCCTTATGTATGTTATATTTGGGATTAGGCACAGCTCTACCATGTATGACACGGATTATGTTTTTAAGTTATCAAAAGTTATATTTTTCGCAATTATACATCATTCCAAATGATTATGCACAGGTGATCAATCAATTTATGCAATGCGGCCTTGGGTAGCCCTACTATTGGCCGGTCATGTACCCTAAATCCGTATAGGCCGTGTTATGGGGCATGACAGATTATATATTGGAGTTTGATTAGAGGGAAAAAATTGATTTGTATTGCTCTTAGTTAAGTTTGGTGAGTTGTCAAGATTAAGTTTCCTCTACATACAAAACTACCATGTCAAGCATGTATGCACGTGTCAAGTTGTAGGCTTTTACTCATGTAAGCTAAACAATTGGAAGGGCATGTGTTAACATAAGAAGAGTGACCTTCATGGAAGCTACCAAGTGATTAGTATGTGTCTTTGCATTAAGCTTCTTCCCATACAATGCCAACAAGCGTGGATAATGTGTCTAAGGCCAAAGCTAAATCAGATGCCTATGTAAAGAAGGCCTCATTCGGCATTGCTTCACACACAATGCATTAGATTAAGATTAAGATCAAGATGGGGGGATGCCAAAAAAGAGAGGGAAAGAAGAGAGAGCCGAGATGGAGAGGAAGGAAAGAGAGGAAAGAAAAGAAGGAAGAAAGGAAAAAAAAATATGGAGGAAAGATGAAAGAAATTGTGGAAATTTTTTTTTATCACTTTGGTTTTAGTTTATGTAAAATTATTTGGAGAGCTATGGTGATCGCTGCCAACTTAGTGGAACATATTTTAGATAACCGAGTTGTATACAATATGCTCATTTTTAAATTTCTTTACAAAAGAGTTTATTCCTATTATTCATGAATTGTATTTTTTTTATTATTCATGCTCATTGTTTAATTTCATGATTATATTTATTGTTGGATCTATTGAATTCTTCCGGTACATCCTTGCATATCGTGATCATTAATAAATTCTTTGGTAAAATTATTTTAAAAAATTGCTAGATTATAATTTTTGGTAATGTGTCATAGAACTGATTAGTACATGTACAAGCACATATGTTGGCCTATTATTGGAAATGGTTATTAAATTATATGGGTTGTTGGTTATGGAAAGATGACCCTACGGTGTGTTGGTTGTGGAATTTGAAATTGTTACGTGGTAGGGATGATGTTTGGATGGTACTCAGAATGGTCAGGTGTGGGCCTAATGGAAATTGTTGAGAATAATTATCACCAGCGTGATTTTTTTTATATGATTTCAATTGGCTCTTGACAATTATGATTGTTGTTTTTAATAAGATCGGTTGAACTGATTTATTAGTTGAGCTTCATTTTTAAATGTCTTAAACTGAGCATTTGTACTATGTCATATTGTATACTTAAATTTTATTTTTCAGGTAGAAGCATATAAGGTGCCAGTGGAATATTATTTTGAGAATGTAAAGAAATATTTCTATTTTGGAGACACTATTGTTGGGAGTTATGTATCTTGCCTAGAAAGAATTATTATTATTTTTAAGTTACTTGAAGTTGAAATTTTATCTCAAGAATTAATTTGAAAGTCAATTATAGTTGTACATTTGGAGTTGCAACGTGATTAAATTTTATTTGAGGTTATTTATTTTATTTATTAACGGTCTAAAAATTTGGATCGTTACAATAATACTCAGATTTAACTCCCGCTGTCAGCACTCCCCCTTAGTAGGCAATCTGTAAGAGCATTGTAAGCCCTTATTAAGGCTGGTGGCGTGGCCTGGTGTAACAAGTTGACACTTGTGACAGCATCATCGAGGACGATGATGGTTGCAGTGGTAGAGAGTATCACAAGTTGGTACTTGTGGCATCCTTAGGGTCCCAAGAGTTCCTTACTGAGGGGCATGTTTGAGCATGATCGTCATTTGTGTCTTAGTGGCAATTTCATAATTTGTATTTTTGAGAATTATTAGATTTATGAATTATAACTCCTCAAGGGGTAGGATGTTTCATGCTGGCAGATAGGAGATGGCTCAGAATACTATTGTAAGGCGGAGTCTGGTGTTAATTTTACCACCCTCTAGTGCTACCGAGAGGGCCATCATTTAGTGAATCCCCCAAGAGAGTGTGTGAGATTTGGGGGCTGGTTATGGCATCTTGCTATAGTCCTTGTGCTAGCCAAAGGGTTACATTGGCGGCATTATGTCCTGTGGGGGCAAATGTTGGGCATCGGCATTGAGGAAGAAGTTGTGACATTTGCATTTGCTATGACGCATCTGTGCTGTGGTGGTACACATGTTCATGACTGAGTGGGCTTCAATATGTACACTTATATGTTGTGTGCCTCATGTGCACTTGCGCCTTGGGTTCAAGCTTGTACACATGACCAATTGGTTTGCCTAACATCAGTGTCACATGTCGCTATGCTATTAGGCTTTCAGTTGCTATTCGATTATGCCAGTCCATGCGTGCTACTATCTTGACGCATGGCATCGTGGGCTTTAGTGGGGCGTCGTGTCTAATAGGTGATGCGTTACTTATACGCATGCTTGGTGGCACATTACTACCTTGCTTGTGTCTCAAGAGAGGCTTTTGCTAAGTACATGGCTTGTTGTGTGTGCATGCATTTGAGAGCGTCGTTAATATCGCCTAAGGGCTTGGGTTAGCTGAAAGGCTTAAGCATCAGAGAGCAAAGCCTCATAAGGAATGCGAGGCAATACAGATGGATCCTGGATGAGCATATATTCATATGCCTAGATGTTTGAGTTGGCAGGAATATTGCTTGGTGCATAGTTGCCTCACAAGTTTATTTTCACTGCGTATTCTCATGGCATGTCATATTATTGTCATTATATCGGTGACGATCTGCGAGCCCGTGACACTTAGCTTTAGAAAGGGATAGCCTCCCCTCTCCCTAAACTTTTAAACACCAAAAAAAAAAAAAAAGAGAGCCAAAAATCAAAGACAAGCAAAGCTTGCTATAGCCAAATTTTAACTATTGATCCAGTCTAAAGGCTCGAGTCCATAATAGCGCGCCATCAACTTTGCCACTATATGGTGCCATACCTACCCCGCTCCATAATAGCATTCTAGTATAGCACGCCACAACTGTGCTAGAGGGCGGAGCTTGTCCAGCTTAAAAATTTATTCCACTGTTGCGCACTATACATGAAACTCGCTAGAGTGCACTGCTTGCCCAGGCCAAAAATTGAATTCCTGCGCTGCCTTTATGCATGTCATTACCTTGCCATGTGTTATGGTCTACTTCTTCACGTCCCATGACAACTTAAACTTGTGCCCAAGAGTCGCCCAAACCTTATCCAAGCATTGCCCAAACAATGCTCAAACAATGGCCAAGACAACACCAATGTGTTCCAAGAATGGCCCAAGGAAGTGACCAACATGACAGCCAAGAAAGCCACCCGTAGCAGCAGGCAGCGACCAAGGCAGCCAACCAAGCAAGTGAGGGCAGCATAACCTCACTAACCAACTAGAAGGGGTGAAGGGCGGGATAACTTCACCAGCAGCCAGCTATGTGCGTACCAGCTGCCGTCCAAGTAACCTCACTTTGGCGCGCAGTGAGACCCCAGGTAATCTCACTTCATGCTTGTCATGTGCCAGCGCCCATGCCAATTGCCAGCCCCGGTTTGCACACAATGACACCTTTTGGCTCGGTTTTTGGTATGGCATATCTTTATACTTCAAAGTCCAAATGAAGCTAGGTTGTTTTCTATAGACTCGTTATAGGACCTAGTTTCACATTTTGTAAGTGTTTTATTTATTGAGTTTTGTAGAATTTTTAAGAGACCATTATGACTCCTCGGGAACACACTACGTTTCTACTTGAAAGTTTATAAATGGCTTAGAATGCTACTATAAGGAGAGGGTATGCTCCTACCACTCTCCACCTCACTACTTCTTGTATGACTTTGAGGCACCTCTTGTACATAATGAAAGCTATGTAATGATGCTTTAATCAATCAAATATGTTTTATTACTTCCACCCATTCTCCTTAGATGTTTCTTGACAGTTGGCAATTAATTCTCAATTCTAGCTTCTAAATGAGATGATCTGGGTTTGGATGGCTTGTCAGGCGGACTTGGCAACTGCCGCACAAGTCTCACTTGTGACTGCCCAGCTGATAAAGTGTCAGCCCGTGATAGCTGGTATCAAAGCATGGTTGATGGGAAGTTACAACAAGATAGTGGTAGTCTCTATGCTCGACCAAACCGTGGGAATATAGGTGTGGCCATTTAGTTGCAAAAATGAGAGGAAGCAATGAAGGAACAAAGGATGGTGACTCAAGTACGGAGAGTGCATGCCGATGGATTCGGTGGTTATAATTCGGCGGTGACCATAAGAGAATGGAATCGGGTAAGAGTACTCGAGCCTGGACAAGATGGTGCCCATCAAGAAATGTGGTGGACAAGCCCAAGAAGAAGTGCAAGACTCAGGAGGCTCCAACAGTTGTGTCATAGCATTAACACACCCCTAAATAGCAAGTAACAATGGGGGCAATGGAGCAATGGTGGGCCAAGCACAAGTTGAAGAAGTGCAAGGGCTAAGCCATGTGCCTACGTGTGCTAAAGAAGCAAAGTGAGACCAAGGCATCGATAGGAGACACGCCACATGGGAGTGCCAAGTTCTTGTGCCAACGTGTCGATGGAGGTACGAGAGATGCCAAAGAGGATGAGAAAGCATCCAAAGCTACTACATGCATGTCCAAGAGTGCCACGGTAGTGGAGGATGACACACATGGAGCAACGGTTGGGCCTATACAGCAATGCCAAGATGAGAGGATTTCAAGTGGAACTTAAGTGGCTATCCTTTCCCGGAACAATAAGAATAGGGGCCGACAGGCCTCATAAAGCTTAATGCACATCGGTGCCAATCGGGTGGCTTTGTTAAGCAAGTTCTTTACCCAATGCTTGACACGGGAGACATGTCTATGAGGAACTAGTTGTTCTACTTCCTAGAAGAGCCTACAACTAGGGCGTGGGTGCCCAAAAGTGCAATCGAATGCCTTGAAAGCTATGTCTTTAAGCCATAATAGTCTGGGAAGTGTGAACCAGCAAAGGTGTGGGAAATGACAAGTCTCAAGTATACGGCAAACCCAAGAGTGGGGGAGCCATAAGTGCCAGCAAGCCCAAGAGTGGGGGAGCCAACGTCGGGTTATCTTTCAAGGGAGATGAATGGAACAACAACTTTAAGGGCACTGGAAGGACTTTCATCGAGAGGGGGCAAGCATAGGGGTCCCATTTCTTGTCACCCATGCAACGGACCACGTGGTGTGCAACTGTTGAATATTGAAGAGAAGTCAAGGACCATAAAGAGTAACAGTTAGCCGATGAGCCACACCTAGTTGGGTGTTTCCTTACTTCCAACTTAGGCAATAGTACCAATGAAGGGATTTGACTTCAAAGCTGTCGAAAGACCGTGCAAAGCTCATGTGGATTTAATGTTTTGCTTCGTTTGAGTTCGGGTGCATTGTCATTGATGGAGCATCTTAAAGCAATTAGATTATGGCAATGGAGTAAAGGGCCGTCAAGGGTACGATTGGCTTGTGAGCCATATCTTGCGATATGTCACTTTGCTACCATTAGGGTAGTGGTGCCCAAAATAGCTTTAAGAACTCCTGGTGCATATTTGTTTGTCGTCGATGGATCGGATTCATCAAACTCACAAAGCCTAGAGTGGCAGGAAGGGAGATGTTTTAGCCTAGACACAGGGAAGTGGTGTTGGACTCCAAGTCTAGAGTGACAAGGGCATTGACACCAAATCAAGACCGTATTGACGAGACTGAGAAGCCTTTGAAGAGATTGCTTTAGCCGGTTTAACTAGAGGATGTCGGTGGCGTGTTCAAGTCAATCCCAACATCAAAGATTGTTCGCGGAGGAGCATAATCGGCAGTGCCCATGGACTAGCTGCAGCTATCCTTGGGTTAGACTTCAAAAGGAAGACCATAATCACCTTGGATTGGTGATTGCCATGTTGCTATTTCACTTCTTGTGTGACGGACTGCACAAGTTGCACATTGTTCGCTCCATGCCTACCAACAAGGTTAGAAGCTTATTTTCAACAACGAGATAGTTAGAGGCCAACAGTGAAGAGCTGAAGGGACAATGATTTGGACAATGAATTCTCAAGGTGCTTAACAACAACTCCCACCTAGAAGGGGTGGAGATTTTAAACAACTGTTAAAGGGTCTTAGAGACGAACTTTCAAGGCCAAGTCGAGAGGCAACCAACACTTAGCCCATGAAGGGGCAAGGAGGAGGCCGTGATTCAAACTCCATTCAAGGTTCTTGAAGACAGATTTTCAAGGTCACCCCAAAGGGTAACAAAGACCAATGCCCATAAGGGGCACGAAGTTCAAGTGCGGGGATGCATTTAAGGAGGCGACTTAGAGATGAAACTTCTAAGGCGCTAGGCCAATGTATAGCCAAATCAACACAATAGTCGAGAAGGCAACTTAAAGATGAACTTTCAAAATGCTTGGCCAATGTGGCCAAATCAATCTAGAGTTCAAGGTGGTAATTTAGAGACGGACTTCCATGACGCCCGGCCAAGGAGGCTAAATCAATCTAGAATTCGAGGTGGTGACCTAGAGACGGACTTCTAAGGTGCCCGGCCAAGGTGGCCAAAATAATCAAGCATTCATGGTGGCGACCTAGAGACGGTCTTCTGTGGCGCCCGACCAAGGTGGCCAATTCAAATCAAAGTTCAAGGAGGCGACTTAAAGACAGACTTTTAAGGTGCCTGGCCAAGGAGACTAATCCAACCAATTCACCAAAGGGAGTGGACTTCAAGTTCGAGCTTATGTCGGGGGTGGCCAAGTCGTGCCCCCCACTTTAGCTAAATATCTTCGAGAGGCAAGAGCCAGAGAAGCAGCTCATCAAGTGCCAAGATAGTCCGAGGGGTGACACAAAATCAATTTCAAATTCAAACAATAAAATTCTAAAGTCACCAAGGACAATGACATGTTCGGGTGGGGGAGAGTGTCATGATCCACTTATTCGCTCCCTATGACAACTCAAACTTGTGCCTAGGGGTTGCCCAAATCTTATCCAAGTATTGCCCAAACAATGCTCACACAATGCCCAAGACAACGCCTTGGTGTTCCAAGAATGGCCCAAGGAAGCGACCAACACGGCAGCTAAGGAAGCCACCACAGCAGTTGGCAGCGACCAAGGCAGCCAGCCAAGCAAGTGAGGGAAGCATAACCATACTAACCAGTGAGCAAGGGTGAGAGGCAAGATAACCTCACCAGCAGCCAGCCATGTGTGTGCCAGCTGTTGCCCAGGTAACCTCGCTTTGGCGCACAGTGAGGCCCCAGGTAACCTCACTTCGTGCTAGTCATGTGCCAGCACCCATGCCAACTGCCAGCTCAGGTTTGCACACAGCAACACTTTTTGGCTTAGTTTTTGGCATGACATATCTTTATGCTCCGAAGTTCAAATGAAACTAAGTTTTTTTCTATAGACTTGTTATAAGACCTAGTTTCACGTTTTGTAAGGGTTTTATTTATTGAGTTTTGTAAAATTTTTAGGAGGCCATTATGACTCTTCAGGCACACACTACATTTTCTTTTGGAAGTTTATAAATGGCTTAGAATGCTACTATAAGGAGGAGGTATGATCAAACCATCCTCCACCCCACTACTTCTTGTATCGCCTAGAGGTACCTCTTGTATATAATGAGAGCTATATAATGATGCTTTAATGAATGAAGTGTTTTATTATTTCCACCCATTCTCCTCAGAGGTTACTTAACGGTTGGCCCATTAATGCTCGATTCTAACTTATAAATGAGATGATTCGAGTTTGTCTGACTTGTTAGACGGACTTGATAAGCATTGCACGAGCCTCACTTGTCACTACATAATTTACAAAGTGTTGGCCCGTGACACCATGGCACTCTAGCAATTTGGGTTTTTCTACTCTCATCTAATCTTGAGATGAGTCGAAAAGCTTCAAATCGTCTAAGAGCCGCTACCTAGAGCCCCGAAAAGGGTCTTTTAAGCTGTTTTCTCACTCTTAAAGAAATATTATATGTGTATATATACTTGCTTATACTTGTAATTAATGAAGGGTGAGAGCTGGAGATTTGCAAAAATACTTGATTTTGTGATGTGGGAAGGCTAACCACACAATAAATTACTGATATATATATATATATATGGGGCATTTTCTGCAGTGGAAGTTGTTACCTACAAAATAGCTTATGTTGTAGGATGGTTGACCAGGGCATGAGTGATAATTTAATACTTTTTATTCAAAAAGATGTATTCAAGAACACTGGTAACAAGGCAATGATGCAACAATTTGAAAATATGAAATCTCAACTAAAACAATTAAGTCTCCTATATGAATTGCGAAATAAATACTAGTAAATTTTAGATTTGTGATTATTAGGTTGTATGTAAATTCTTCTCTCTTGAGTGATGAACCTCGTGTTGCACAATTGAAAATTTATGCAATTTGTTTTTAAACTTGATTATTTTAGTTTTATTTAGTTTGTTTGACATAATTACTTTTTGACCGTGGTTTGCCCCCAGTGAACCAAATTTCTGATTCTGTTCTTACTTTTTGACACACACATTGATAGTGCAATAAGAAGAAACAACTACATTCGAGTTCTTTCACTTTTTTTTTGGTCATTTTTCTTGTAGTTGCTAGAGAAATGCAACAATTTATATGGATGCTGCGAAGATTGGTGTTTGGGCACTTATGAGCTAAATAGGTTGTTATTTGCTAGAGACAATTACAACCTGTTGTAATGCCAGTAGAAGAAGAAACTATGCAATTGGAAATGCTTTCTTATTAGAGTGTCATGGAAAAGGTAAGGAGAGACTAGCCAATAGTCCACAAGAGTTGGAGCATATTCCCCTTATCATTAGTTCATCAGTGGAGCATTATCCATTGTATTTGGGTGCAAGTCGCTATGCTGAATATGACCAAACCTGCTATTTGCACCGGCAAGAAAATTGATTGCTATTCCAAGCTACTCTACATTTTTTTTTTCATTTTCTATTTTATCTGGAACCAGAAGAAGATGAAAGTTGTTGAAGATTTAGGGGTGTTTGGGCCTAGCTTTTTCTTCCATTTTTGGTGACTTTTTTCAATCAAAATTCAAAATTTTTTTTGTTGCAATGTTTCTTTTATATTATGTTTACCTATCATAAAAAGAAAATTAATTTTTAATTAAAAAAGTTAATAAAGATGAAAAAAAAGCCATTATAGTGAAGCTGAAGTAGTACACTTTATATGCGTGTGTTACAGAAAATAAGTTACTTCTTCATGGGGTGACATATGCGTGAGCTACACTACACTTTATTATTTCTCCATCATTAAATAAGTTACTAGGGATTACAACTAAATAGAAAGTGGAAAGATAAGTTATGTATGAACAAAAAAATGAGTAATTACTTATTTATCTTTGAGGCTGCGACTGTTTGAACCTTTCAAAAATACTTTAGCTAAAGTATTTCTGAATAGTGAAAGTGAACCATATAATAATTTTACGTCTGAATCAACTGAGTCTGAGTCACCTGAGTTAGATCAGGTTCAAGAAAATGATATTTCATCTTCTAGTGATATTGATAAACAAGATTCTTGTTCAGGTAATTGTAATTATTATAAAGCCATAGTTGATATGCATGGTTTAAGCATCAATATGCTTACTCAAGATCAGGAAATAATCATAAAAATTTTAGATCAAATTCCTGATACAACTATGAAAGCTCAGATGATTGAAAATTATCTGAAGCAAGTCAAGTAATAGGATAATATTCCAAAAATTTCTCATGCTTATAGCATGACAGAAGTCATGAAAAGACTTCAACATCAACAAGACAAACCTGTTACTTTACAGGATTTAAAGACTGAAATCAATCAGTTAAAATTAGAGATTAAATCTCTCAAAAATGACAATATAAGTTTAACCTCTAGGGTTAATACTTTAGAATTAGGCAGACAGTTGACTAGTTTTCCAGAGTCATCTCAGTCTTCTCTTCCCCAATACTTGGCTATTCTAGATCAAGTTACTTCACAAAAGTGGTACATTAAAATCACTTTATTCGTTCATAATGAATTATTGATTGAAAATCTTACTGCTTTAGTTGATAGCGTTGCCGATCTGAACTGTGTTCAAGAAGGGTTAATTCCAACCCAATATTTTAAAAAAACAAAACATTCGTTAACTTCTGCTAGCGGTAATAAGTTAAAAATACAGTATAAAATTATGGATACTCATATCTGTAATCAAGATGTCTGCATCTCATCTACTTTCTACTTGTTAAAAATTTACAACACTATGTTATACTTGGTACCCCTTTTTTACATAATATTATGACTATTGACAAAATTGACTCAACAGGTATTTATACTAGATTAAATAATCAACAACTAGTTTTTCAGTTTATAACTGATCCTCAAACTAGATATCTGAATGAAGTTAAAAATATCTTGTTAGCTAAAGAAAATCAAATTAATTTTCTTAAACAAGAAATTTCGATATGGACTATTTTTGAATGTTTAGTACAATCTAAAGTTTAAGAAAAAATTAAATTAATTGAAAAATAATTTCTGAATGAAATTTGTAATGATCATCCTAATGCTTTTTGGGATAGAAAAAGACATATTGTCTCTCTTCCATACGAAAATGATTTTTCTGATAGACAAATACCGACAAGGGTTCCACCTTGTCAAATGAATCAAGAATATCTTAATTTATGTAAAAATGAAATTGCATCTTTACTTGAGAAAAATCTCATTAGGAAATCATATTTTCCTTGGAGTTGTACTGGATTCTATGTGAATAAAAATGCTGAAATTGAGAGAGGTGTTCCTCGATTAGTTATTAATTACAAACTTCTCAATAAAGTGTTAAAATGGATTAGGTATCCTAATAAAAAGGATTTGCTTGATCGCCTTCATAAGGCTTTAATATTTTCTAAATTTGATTTAAAATCTGGATATTGGCAAATTCAGGTTACTGAATCTGATAAATATAAAACTGCTTTTACTGTTCCTATAGGACATTATGAATGGAATGTTATGCCTTTTGGATTGAAAAATGCTCTTTCTGAATTTCAGAATATTATGAATGATATTTTCATTCATTATACTGATTTTATTTTGGTATATATTGATGATATTTTGGTATTTTCTCAAAATCTAGATCAACATTTTAAACATCTAGATATTTTTCGCAAAATTATATTAAATAACGGATTAGTTATATCTGCTCCTAAAATGAAACTTTTTCAAACTACTGTTAGATTCTTGGGTCATAATATCCATCAGGGACAAATTGTTCCTATTACAAGGAGTATTGAGTTCGCCTCTAAATTTCCTGATGAAATATTAGATAAAACTCAATTACAAAAATTTTTAGGGAGTCTTAATTATATTAATCCCTATTATAAAAATCTTGCAAAAGATTCTGCTATCTTATATGATAGATTAAAGAAAACCCCTTCTCCATGGATGCCAAATCATACTTTGGCAGTTCAAACAATTAAAGCTAAGGTTAAAAATCTTTCATGCTTAACTCTTGCTAACCCTGCATGGTTTAAAATCGTGCAAACTGATGCTAGTAATATTGGTTATGGTGGTATTCTTACTCAGGTCATACATGAGACTAAAAAATAAATATTGATAAGATATGCTTCAGGAAAATGGAATCCTGCTCAAAATAAATATGCTGCTGTGAAGAAAGAACTTCTTTCTATTGTTAAATGTGTATCTAAATTTCAAGATGATTTACTAAATCAAAAATTTCTATTAAAAACAGATTGTCAAGCTGCAAAATATATTTTCAGCAATAATGTCAAACATGATGCATCTAAACATATATTGCTAGATGGCAAGCACAGTTATCTGTGTTTGATTTGGATATTATGTATATCAAAGGAAAAGATAATTCTCTTCCTGATTTCCTCACTCGTGAATTTCTACAAGCATGAATCCCTATGATCGCGGGAAAGGAAGGGGTTATAACCCCAACCAAGGTCGTGGCAGGGGAAATACCCCCTCAAAAGGTCGTGGTTCTAACCAGGCCTCATCATCTGGAATGAAGCCAGATAAAGACAAAGTTACAGTTATATCTGTGAATGATCCTATCTATGACAAGTTGCAACAACTAATTGTACAAGAAAGCCAAACTTGTGGCTCTCAACAATGTATCTTTAACCTTGAAGCATCATATGCTCAGATGGTGGAATCACCACCACATTCTTTAACCCCTGTTCAACTTCCCTATACAGATCATATTCTGTATTTGGAACCTATTGATAAACAATGGGAAAATGATCCATGGTATCTTATGGAAAAATATTTTCATACTTTTTACTTATCCTTTTGGAAGCCAAAAATTTCGAATGACTATGCAAAAAATTTTGGAAATTACAGACTCCTGTGATTTTACAAATTTTTATTCCAATATGACCAGTAAAATTGGCCCTATCAATTTTTCAAAATATTATATCAAGAAAATTATATTTCCACACGAATGGGGATTACTCCCTCATAATGAAAAACAATTTATTTTACATGACCATCCCCATACCTGTAATTATTGGGATTATGTCCAAGCCTTTACTTGAACTTTTTTCTATGAAAATCCAAAAAGAAAACATATTTGGTGGATTAAAATCAATCCACAAATTTATAAAAAAAAAGCTGGCTCCAATGGTTTTATATTTGGTGGAAAAAATTTGGGCCTCTTCATACTATTTTACCTAATGTTGTTCAAGAACAATTGGGCCTTTAGGCTGCCTATTCGCCCCAAATTAATAAAATGGACCCAACCCATTATATGGATAGATCCAATCTTCTCCATTTCTTAGATAAAATAGTATGAAGAGGCCCAAACCATGCATATCAACTATGGCTTTATACCTAATCCTAAGTAAGCATATTGATGCTTAAACCATGCATATCAACTATGGCTTTATAATAATTACAATTACCTGAACAAGAATCTTGTTTATCAATATCACTAGAAGATGAAATATCATTTTCTTGAACCTGATCTAACTCAGGTGACTCAGACTCAGTTGATTCAGATGTAGAATTATTATCTGGTTCACTTTCACTATTCAGAAATACTTTAGCTAAAGTATCTTTGAGTTGTTCATCAATTTGAAGTTCATTTAATTTCTTTTTTGTAAGACATTTATTGGCATAGTGTCCTAATTTGTCATATTTCCAACATTTAATTTCTTTTTTAGAAGAGGTTTTCTTCTTATGAGAAGATTTTTTCACATACTTTTTAGAGGGTTGGCTTGGAGAGGCTTCCTATGGATATTTCTTTTTCCTATGAGGAGTTTTGGATTTAAATTTTTTTTTACCTTTAGATTGTGTAGAACGATCTAGAGGTGGTTTTGGCATATCCATACCAAAATTATCACAAAAATCTTCAAGTTGAGATTTTTCAATAAGCCTTTGCTTTTTAAGCTAGCTTTTAAGCTTAATGTCATTACATAAAGCTAATCCTTCTTGTATGCAGGTATCTACAAGACTTCCAAAAAAATGGCTAGAATAAGGAATAGAGATTCCATCATTTCTGTCCCTAAGAGCTTTACGAACTCATTCAACAAAGAGAAAAGGAAGACCATCAATAAATTTAGACTTCCAATGATCACTATTAACATCCGGAAATTGCATAAATTGACTAAGAAATACATCCTTATATCATCTAAAATGGGTAAGAGTGGGATATCTAAGATTTTGAAGGAGTGTCCTAATATTTTCATTATTACTTGAATATCTTCCAGTAAAATGTTCACAGATGGCTAAAATCAATGTATAAACTGATTGTTCCGTCATAGTAACATGATTAGGATCATTAGGGGTAAGAGTAGGTTCCTGTTTAACTGCATCTAAAATTTCAGATTTAGCATTGGGGTTAGATAATTATCCCATCAGCCTTTGATGGTGCTAGTGAATCCACTAATTATCATTTGAGCTATGGCTCTATCAGTATTACCACGCTGTTTACAAATAGTGTTATACATACAGATACGATGACACATGTCAAATATCTGTTTGTCAGTCAGACCATCAAGATTCCATTCATAAATGGAATTGCCTTGATAATTATTTTGGATAAAATTATCATTTTCTTCAAATAAAACATCTTATGGGGTAGGTCGTTTATAATAAAAATGTTCTAAACGCCTTGGTTCAGCCACAATTTTATTGATTTCACTTGAATCAGAATTATCATTATAGTGAAGCTGAAGTAGTACACTTTATATGTGTGTGTTACAGAAAATAAGTTACTTCTTCATGGAGTGACATATGCGTGAGCTACACTACACTTTATTACTTCTCCATCATTAAATAAGTTACTAGGGATTACAACTAAATAGAAAGTGGAAAGATAAGTTATGTATGAACAAAAAAATGAGTTATTACTTATTAATCTTTGAGGCTGTGACTGTTTGAACATTTCAAAAGCAAATTGCCTATGAAAAGAGAGAGAGACAGAATTATTATATATACATATAACCAAATAGGTAACCGGAGAAATAAATAAAAGAAATATATGAAATTTTATAACAATGGTTTATGCGGTTGAACTATTAAACCATGAGACAATCCCTTGTGTAAAGTTTGATTCGATTGTAATAACTATGGTAAAAGAAGTCATTGTTCAATTTGCTCAACTTATTGGGAAATTGAGGAAAGGAAGAAAAGGAAGAAAAAATAATAATTTTTGATTTAGTTTTTTAGCTTGAGAGGAAAGAATATGTTTTGTAAAAATGAAAAAAAAATATTTTTTTTCCAGTTCTGTTTAATTTTCCTTTTGTGATATTATGATTTTCCTTTCTGCATCCTTCCAGCTTCAAATAAGAAAAGGTAATTTCTCTTTTACTTTCCTCCAATTTTCTTTACTAAACCAAAATTAAGGAAAAGAAACAGCTTCTGTACAATTTGTCTCTCAGTTAATATTTTTCGTCTTTTCTGCTTCGCTCTACGAGTTCCAAACAAACAGGCTCTAACTTGCGTGGCCTCTTATTTAGATTCCAATGCAAACACTGCTTCTATCTCTCCGTTTCGAAAACCTCCTTTTAACTTTTATGTCCATGAAATATGAGAAAATCTCTCTCTTGAGTTTTGATCTCACCAGTCACCGGGCTAACAAATATACCTATATTTAAAAGAAAAAATCTCTGTTTTCGACTGTGGTGGCGGTGTCGGGGAGCGCTTAAGGCGAAACCATCTGAGTTTGTGACTATGGCGCCGCCGGCAGCTGGAGGAGGAGGAGGAGGAGGCGGAAGGCAGCAGGAGCAGCAACCAGCGGGTTTTGGGAAGACAATAACTGGAGTTATTAGAATAGCGGTGTTTTGGTACTTCGCCTCCAAATTCTTCGCTCCCAAGAAGCCTGTCGAGCCTTCTCTCCAGATCTCTAATCTCTTCCAAAAGGGTGAACCCCTGGTTCGACTTCTCAATCCCTCTTTCTCTCAATATATACCTGTAAAACGTATTTTTTTATATTATGATCTGTGTGCTGTTTTCGTTGGAGTTGGTATTCTAACCGTTTGTTCACTCTCGCCTTATTAGAGGATCACAATGGAAAATTTCCGCAACTTAATTGGAAATTGCTACTTTTTATATTTCAAAAGTATAGATCTTTTTGTTGTTCAATTTCAAAATTAGGTTTCTTGAAGCTAGAAATTTACTTTTTCGACTTGATGAAGTAATTCTCTGCTATTTTTCAACTACCATTCTCACGTGGTCAGAATATTTTTTATCCTATAATATTACAAGAAAAGCATATATTCAACCATGAGTTTAGAACCACTTTCTGACCTACTATCCTTGGATGGAATATAGGCCAAATGGATAATCCCGACTTATGAAATAATGGAAGAACTTGCCTGTACAATACCAATTTATAGAAGCTTCCTCTAGGGTCTGCTATGTGAAATCTGTGCAATTAAAATTTTCTTTAAAATGCATTATCCAAATAGTCCACGGTTACTTGACATGCGCTTATTATTGATATATTCCAAATGTATGGTATCCTAGGATGTTAGCATGCCAACCTATTGTGAGAATGCATTTTACTAGATTTTTTGACACCAATAAGTGGAGTCCCAAATCGGTCTTCACTTTTATGAATTTGATTTTGGCAAGAGTAGAGTTACTTGGGGATATGGACTGGATTGAGGTGGAAGTGAATTTATAATTCCTCAGTGGGCTTTTATAGAAGACATTTATGGTGGAATGCTTCTAATCTATTTTGTTAAAGTTTTTTTAGTTTCTTTTGAAGTTTACTGAGATTATTTGGAACGTTGTAGTTTTGGACTATTGACCCTTCAAACGAACAATGCCTTAGCCTTAGGTATTGAAGAACATGCACCACGCATGTATGCATGAGTACCGATATATATACATAAAAATATATACATATCTAATCGGGATTGAGTGCTAGTTTAGCATTTATGTGACAAACAAGTCAACTTGTGCTTTAAGAGGCACGGGCATGAGTACGACACGATGCAGACATGATAACACGACAATTTTCAACAAAAAGGACAAGACACAACGAGGACATAACACAGCAGGGACACAACAAAAGTATATATTTTAAATTAAAAATCATGTATGCCATAACTTAAAACTTCAAATTACTTATAAATCCAATTTATTTGTATTTTACAATTGGATCCCAAGTTTTTCTCCAAACTTGTGACGTGTTTTATATGTTTAAGTGATGGACAAGTGTCTAAAGCTCGCCAGATTGTAAGAAGTTTAAAAACAAATAGGATACATTTGGATGTGTGTCTGACACTTGTTGGGAGAGTGTCTGACAGATGTCGTGTCCGTACTTCCTAGCTTGTGTTCATATATGAGATAAGTTTAGTGTGTTGGACCAAAGAAAAATTACGCTTGATTATGATTGAAGTTAACCTGCTAGCTGAGGATTCTTATAGAACATTTAGGTTTGCTGCTTATATTGATATGTTTTGCTTCCTGATCTCTTTCTTATTATTTGTCCTTTGATTAGAACTGTAATTTTGTGCTTGTCCAGGATATGTGGTTTTATCTTTCTGAACATGACAAGTTCAACGACTTTGGTAGCGAAGGTGCACTTGTTTGGCATGAGACAAACATACCTTATGCTGTTTGGGGACAGGAGAGTACCCGGTCTTTGTCTTTCAAGTATCATCCATCTGAGGTATCTGCTGTAAAGATTACTTTTTATGTGCTATATTTAAGTGCATCACACTTCCAATTTTATACTCGCACATGCATGAGATCCTTTTAATATCTTTGGACTTTTGATTATGTTTGATTTTGATTTCATATGTCAAGCTTCTAATAATGATTCTACTCTCAGGCTGTGAAGAACAATGGCAGTCTTTATGCTCACGTTTTCTTTGCTCGTTCCGGTTACCCTCCGGACCCCAATGATCCTGAGTACCAGCCATTCGCTGCATTTGGGAGGACGCACTGTAAGATTGTTTCTCTTGTCAACTTCAGATCAATCCTTTTTTCAGTTATTGATGTGTAAAATATCAGCCTTTAAGGAGATGTCCTCTTTCCTTGATAGCTGTTGTGACATACATGCCCAAGTCAAAAGCAGATAAACGGAAGAGCTTGTTGGGTAATTCCAAAGGCGAGGGTGCAACAATATCTGAGGTTTGTTCTTGTGTAAACTGCTAGATAACCTTTAGGAGCTTTGCCTTATGGATGCTCAATCCTCATAATTCTGACTTCTAGTGATGGATATATTTCATTGATGTTTTGGCGAGAGTTAAATTTACAGTAAGAGAAGAAGAAATAGAAAAGAAGAAAGGAGAAGAGAACAAGGGAGGATGAATCTCTACACAGCTAATGAGATAAAAACCAAAATTAGAGTTTTCTCCCTTAGTCACCTGTATTTCTGTTGGTAATTTTATATAGACCAAAGTACATAAATACTCTTTAAGGCTACTAAATGATAAAATAAGCCATAAACTAGTACACAATAATAAGGCATTTAATTTTTGTTTTTGAATTTGGTGAAGTGTTAGACTGCTTGAATATTTGCAATTGATATAGCTTGATTTTTCAATAATGTAATAGACAATCTTTCTAAGTTTTCCCACGGAGTGAAGTGGGGAGAGCCACTAGATCCAATAGAGGTTGCTACCCTATCTTTTACAGACATGTCTCTTGTTGACTAAGAAGCATGACACCTCTAAGAAGGTGTTGCATCCATGTCGAGCACTCACTGACAAGTGTCCAAATGTGTCCTATCATTTTTTTATTTTTTTTTAGAACCAGACATACTTCGGACACTTGTGGACATATGTGTCCGTCACTTGGATGCCCGTATCCATTTCTTAGACACATATGAAGCACATTGTAAGGTTAAGAAAATAACACGGGATGTAATTGTAAAATAGAAGTAATGTGACTTTATATCTAACTTGATGTTTAAATATGGAATACATGATTTTGGATTTATTTTGTCGAGCTGAGATGACATGGAGAGGATTTGTTTAGACAATCATCAAAGGCTTTCTGGATGAAGTCAAGTTTTTTCCACTTGGGGGGAATTGATGTAACTTAGGGTTTAGTTTCTTTTATTTAGTTTGTAATAATTTGATGTGAGGAATATTCACATTTATTTAATGGTTACATGATAGTCATATGACCACTTAAATGCCTAGACAAATGACGCAATAAAATGGGGACACCAAAGTAAGGAGGATAAGGGTTTGGTTTTAAGTTCTCCTTTAAAATCTTAGTTCTAGCCTTTTTTGTGGAGTTGGCTTTAAAGAATATTGCTCCAGCATTTGGTGGCTGCTGCTCTCCCTCTCTGCAGATTCATCTTCTGCCATTCCCCTATGCCAATTCTTTGTCTGCCTCTCTGAATGTTCTCGCTTCTTTGCAGGTTCTTCTCTCTTGATTCTCTGCTTCCTCTTCTTCCTTTTCTTTCTCTCTCCTTGTTCTTTCTTTCCCCTCTGCTACTTCATCTTCTCTGCATCACTGCTGGTTCTGTTCTCTGTTTCTGCAACCTCTTCTTCTCTCTTCTCTGCACCACTGCATCTTCTTCTCTGTTTTCTACATCTCTGCATCTTCTTCTTCTTCTTTTTCTCTGCTGTTTTCTCTGAATTCTGGTGCTGCTGGTTCTCCCCTAATGCTGCTCTGTTTATTATACGGCTGCTGCGTTTCTCATCTCCCTTTGTTACCAATCCATTTCCTGTGCTGCTGCTGCATTATTTTCTCTTCTACCACTGCTGCTATTGCTGTGTTTCTGTGTTATAGCACTATGGTGAGGCCATGTCTTTTGTTCCCTGTCCAGACCCTTAGTCCTGTCTTTGCTTGGTGCCACTTAGTTATGAAATAAACTTTTCCTACATAATAAACTAGTGGTTTGTTATTTAATGGTAGTTGAATAAAGTTTTATTTAAGTGGTTTGTGTTATTCAATATCCTGCAAATTGCTTGGTTGTCTATTGTTTTAGTTCTTTCTATTATTTGTGGAGGTATAGCTGCTGGATTTTGGGTATTTGAAGCTTATTTTCATAGAATTCTCCGATATAAAGGCACTGTGCATCTTTGGTAAACCTGGGGCTCTGATAATAGTGTACCTTCCAGATCAGAATAGTGTTACACAATTGATCTGCAAGAGATACAAACTTGTTTGCTCGGCCTTTTTTGGCACTGCTGTGTTTCATTTTCTGCCTAGATTTTTTTCGTAAAAGCTTTTCATCTCAGTGAAGATTTTCTTTTGATTGCTTCAGGTGGTGAATGAAGCTCAAGATGATCCTAAAGATGATAACCCTGTGGAATGGGTGTCATATTGGAAACCAAACATTACAGTCAATTTGGTTGATGATTTTACAAGGTACATTTATAATCAGTGAACCAGTAATTAAGGTGTAGGAACAAATAGTGTTCTTTACAGCTCATTCTTTTTTGTGTTGTCTTTTTCCCAGTGGGGAAAATCCATCTTTTCCTTTAAGAATATGCAAATTTTTCTTGCATTTTATACATTGACGATGCAAGACAATCGTAGATAACATTAGTGGGCTGTCTTGCAAGGGAGATGTGGGCAAGATAGAATTGAGAGAAGATTGAAGACAGAGAAGAGAGAAGGTAAAATGGAGCAGAAAATAGAATTAAAAGAGTGATGGGAAATAGATGAAGAAAGGAGGGAGGAAGTACTTACAGGAAGAAATAGGAGAAATGACATGACATGGCGAGGAGGACATGGCAAACATATATATGATTTTTATATGTCATATACATATAAATATATTATTCAGAGCTAATAAAAAATACAAGATAGCACTAATTAAAATTAAAGATAAACAGTCACTGTTTTTCTCATGACAGCTGTTACTCCAGCTGAGAATATGACAGTTGTTGCTCCAGCTGAGAATATAAAACTCTGACTCATTTATTCATTCAGTAACTTAATTTTTTCAACAGAAATTACAAAACACAGCTTGTGTAGCCCATTTAGCTCAAGGAGGTTGTGAGAGTGCAATGCTTTGGAGTTTTCTGAAGCAATATTACTATTTATTAGGAAGCTAACTGAGGACTGGGAATTGAAGTATATGTAGACATATTACTATTTACTATATTCTTAATGGATTGTATGGTTTACTTATCCCAAAAAAAAGTAGTTAAGTGGGATGTTCTGAGTTGGGAGATTTTAGAAAATGGTTGGATTGGATTGAGGCTGCATTGCAAGGTGTTGTGTTGACTGGTCAGCTGAGGTGAGATGGTACTACAATGCACTAATTACTATTCTTTTCATGGACAACCGCCTTGAGGCAATCTGGAAAGTGGATATTTTCGTCCAAAGGGGTGAAGTGCTCCCTAATTGGGTGTCTGTAGCAGGGTGCTGAAAAGATTGTTAATAACCTTTCAAGCATAGGTTGCAAGGATGGCTTCCATCATTGGCTTTCTCATTTGGTTAGCATCATTGTCTAAAACTTCTATCCTCATTAGTTTGGTTGGAAAGGAACAAGGTTCTTGGCAGCCTAAGAAGCACGGATACGGACACCGGTACGAATACGGACACAGATACGGACATGGGATATGGCATTTTCAAAAAATGAGGATACGAAATGGTGAGGACATAGCCAAAAATATTTTTATATATTTTTATTTGTTATGTATATGAACGTAAAATTCGTAAATAACCAAAAATAATATGAAAACAACTAAATAAGGTTACAATAATAATACAACAACTAATAAGTTAAGGATTTAAAGGATTGGATTTAAGTGTTTTAAAGTTTTGAAATTTATAAATTCAACTCAATGTAATACTTTTATAATAACATTTCAACGTCGTCGTGTTCCAAAACATGTCCAACCAACGGACACACATGCCCATGATGTGTATGAGAAGTGTCCACTAAACAAAATATCAACAAAAATAATTGGCGTGTCCAACAAGTGTCTTGGCATGTCCAAGGAGTATGTGAGTCCGTTATGTGTCCGACACGGATACGGCACAATAAACGGTGTGTCTGTGCTTCCTAGGTGTTGGATATTATTTTTTGAAGAATCTTAAGCTTACTGGTGTATAAATTTTAACAAATAGCCGGGTGATGTTGATCAAATTTAACTCGTAGTTAACTCCATGGCATGGTGATTCATCTGAAATTTGAATCCATGTTTATCTAGTTCTTAATTTTCTTTATTACCAACATTGTGAAAGATGCTCTGACTGCAGCTATTCAGTAAGTTGTGTAAATCAATAAATGATTCAGGAACTGCATTACATGTTTGTGAAGCCTGGAAACATCAATAGGGAACGGCTTGATCTCCGCTATCTTTTGCAAATTTGAACCCCCAACTATGAAATACAACTCTACAAGCCTTTGTCCCAATCATTTTGCATTGGCTACATGGATCTGTTTTCTTCCGTTGGCTCTATTTAACTCCAAATGAAGAAATAAACTAAAAAAATCACAATAAGAGAATTCTTACATAAATAAGTGAACTATCTTTTGGAAATATTGGATTAAGACAAGATACTGCTTTTGCCCTTGACTATGGCATTTGGCAAGCTTTAGTAGTTTCATTTGTGGGTAGTTTGGGCATTTTTGGGTTAATGCTAAGATGTAGGGAGTAGGTTGCTTGTGACAGAGGCATTACCATACAATTATCATTTTGAATCTGGTTTTAAATGTTATTGTAAAAGAGTCGACCTTTCAGTCTATGAATGCTACTTGGAACTGTCCAGTGAGAACCAAATGATTTTAGCATCTTGTACGATGCTTTAATGCCATTGAACTGATTTGCCAAAGGAAGATGGGAAAAAGAGATGATATAGAGATGATGATAACAAAGAAAATGAAACTCAATGAATATCCAATGAGAAGTTGGGCAAATAAAAAGACTTCTTGAAATGAAAATAACATTGCAGTGTTTATCTCTGCTAATCGAGGGTGCTAGGGGGGTTGGATTGTTATAGAGCTGACCTCATCATTTGCTATTGCACAAAATGGCCACATTAAGATGTGAACCAGTGATGTTGAGGATTTTCTAAAATGAAGCATGTAATTTGGAGCAATGTTACCCCCAATGCAGAGCATTTCTGTACATAGAACGGGAATGGGGTACACCACATTCTCTAGAATGTCGTACGGTGGGGGTAGAGTTATATAAATTATACTATTGGAATTTAAGTTACTTCTAGAGAATTTGCTTTCAACAATTAGACATCCAGAAAAATGTAATATGTTTTTTCGAACTGTTTAGGTAAAAACACATATAGGAACATTATGACCTTTTTTTTGTATTCTGTTATGCCAAAACTCTATTTTGCCCGAATTTTCGTTCATTATATTTGTTCTTGTTCTCCCCAAGGAACAAAATTTTCATTTGCTTCTATTGAAATAGCTGGAACATTTTCATTTCCTAAGAGACCGAAATGAAATACTAGTGGAATAACGAAACTCTATTGTTTCCATGAAAACACACTAGAATATAGAAAAATATACCAAAACACAACTCTATAAATCAAAACAATAAGTTGTATCAACAAAAATTCAGAACTTTTCATAAACGTTGTAGAATTTTTATTGAGAAAAAAATTCAAAAGATGGTGTTTTATTATATTAATATTAGTCATTTCTGAAATGTTTCCAAAACATCCCAAAATGTTTTTCGAAATGTTTCCGAAACGTTTCTGTTTCCTAGCCAACCGAAACATCCTATTGAAACAAAATTTTGATCTTTGGTTCTTCCTTAGGTAATGTGTGACAGATTGAGGGATGATGGATCAAACTGGCAAAGAGAGGCCCTCTGGGAAGTTACGGCAGGCGCTGACTAGGTGGAGGAAAGAGAGCCGAGGTAGTCCTAGGAAGAGAGAGAGTGACAATGTATCCCAAGAGAACTAGAAAGACTTGTTGAGATGCTTGTGTATTGCTTGTTGACTCTTGTTGAAGCCTGTCTTGCTGAGGGGAGGTCTCCCCATTGTATAGGTGAGGGGGCCTCGAGGACTAGTCCAACCTGTAGATGCTTAGGTTTGATAGCTAGTCCCTCATTGGCCAACATTCTAAATGTCAAATTTGCGTCGAGATCCGATTAGAGGCTAGCAAGGATTTGGCCAAGTGTCAGTAGTTGACTTTCATTAAATGCCTTTATTGTTTTGTCTATTAATGCTCTGATGGCATATATTCGGTGGAGATCTCTTCCTCTCTGTAAGACTAGTCAGGGGGTTGAGGCCCCTCCAAGGGTGAGCCCTTAACGAATCCTTGGCTCTAGCCTTTAATCCACTTATTTTTTGATGGTCACGCGTGAGGGTGACCTCAAGGGGATCTCTAGATCTTGGTCCCAACCTAGGTTATGAAGAATTCTGGCTAAGTATGGAGGAGTGACCCAAAGAAGAGGGCGCTTAGCTGAGAGGTTCCAAGGCCGTGCCAAGAGGTACCAAGTGCATGGAGAAATGACCCAAAGAAGAGGGCGCTCGATGGAGAAGTTTTATAGCCGTGCCAGGAGGTGCCGAACGCGAGGCCATAGGCGAGGTGCACTCGAGCGGAGTTTTTCTCGGTCCTGTTGAGGGAAGTACCTCGAGGGCATATGCAGGCGAGGGCGGGCCCTGAAGGAGATATCTCAAGGCCATCTTTGGGCGAGGGGCCTGAAGGAGGCGCCTCGAGGCTGTGTAGGCAAGGGACCCTCTTAGTGCCTTAGCTTGGAGGAGGTGCTCTTCGCACTATACTCGGTTAGCGAAGCTCGACCCTTGAGGGGAGCATGATGGAGATGCACCATTGGTCCACATGCCACCTCGGCGGCTGCCACGTAGGACCAAGTGTATGGAGGAGAAAGCGGTGAGGTGCTAAGGTGTCTTGCCACGTAGGAGAGTAGGACACATGTATCTACCGGTAAAATTTAAGGAACAAAATAAGAAAAAGTTTGGGATCACATTAAATCGTTAAATTCACCTTTTGGAACGGAAGTGTACCATATTTTGGAGCGTCATTCCAATTACATAAATTTCTAGGGTATTAGCATTATCTGGTAAGACAGGTTTGGAAGTATGGTTTGAAAAAGAGGACAGTGAAAAGAGGGGAGCAGGGTTTTGAAATCCAAGCATTTATTTATTTTTTCTTTAAAATCTGTGCAGCTCATCTTGTGAGAACAAGCTGAAGCAAGTGCAGGCCAGTATTTATCTCAAAAAGTAAACCAAAGCTACAGCCTCCAACAAAATTGATGACACAGGATGTCTTAAGTATTTGCGAGAGGAAATGCAAATACGTGGATTTTCAGGAGCTGAATTGCTAGCATGTGATTTAGCGTTTTCAGTGATCAAAAGTTTTAATTTACTATTTATAGTTGTCTTTCTGTTAAGAGCTTTATAAAGTAGAATTTCCAACTTCCACAGAAAGAAGGATAAATTTCCCAAACTCATAGATCGTTTGTAAGTTGGCCAATGATATGGAACTGCACCTACTGTTGCTTGTATCCTGGCGTGATGATAGATACTAAGTCTTTTGTAAATTACTCATCAGGAAAAAAAAATGCAAATCTTCTAAGCTGGTTATTTGCAATTTTCAAGCATGTATGTATGTTTTGACCTTCAGCATACTTTATGAAATTTATATTGTGTTTTTGCTTATCTTGGGATTTTAGCTGCTAGTGGGTAATTTACTGAGTTCAATGATGCTTGCGCATGCATATGTTTTTAAGTTCCTAACTCTGAATGTTTCAGTTTTTAAGGGATGCATCGTCATTAACCTGCTAATCTTGGCAATCATCTGCAGGTATCCAAAAAATGCTGTTCCACCAAATATAGATCCTTGTATCCTTCAATTTCTTATTGTTGTCTGTGTACATTGACTTTTGATGTGTTACTTTACTTTATTTGAATTTGCTAAAGAGGTTTATTGAATGATTACATCTTATTGAGCACCCTGCGCGGCAAACACGAAACTTTTGAAGTACCTTTCATTCAATGAAGTGTAGAATAACATTTATAAAACTAAACCAGCATTGAACTTACTGTAAATAAGACTCAAGTATAATCAAATTGGATGACTGAGGTTCCAAATGGGCCCATAGGAAAATTTCACTTTGCTGCTTCTCTTATTAATGCTATTATTATAGAGAATTGTAAAATTCGTCACAGATTCGTAAAAATTCAGGCATTGGATATTGCATGTGTCCAACATCCAATATCCATGTAGATTTCTAAAAACTAAGTTGGCAAGACTTGTAGATCTGGATAGAGTCACAAAAAGGAAAATAATACTCTACACACAAAATTGGAAGCAATGAACAGTATTTTCAATTGTTTATTGACCCTTGGGTTTCCCTCTGAGGATGTAGCTCTTATTGGGGTCTTAGGGTTGCTGCAATGGTAATAAAACATACAGAAACTTGACCAGGCTATAGTGTCTACATTATGGCCTTCAACTATACTGCAAAAACTACAGAGGGCAAAACTGAATTTGTTGGCCTGGCTGATAAACTACCCTTATCAAAGTTATTGTGAGAGAACTATTAAATTAAGTTCTTATTGTTGCATGGTTTATAAGCCTCACTAAGGTTTATGTCTTTTTGTCTTGCTACATATGTCATGACTGTTCAAGTGTTTTGGATGACTTTCTTCCTCAATGGCCTGTCTGAGATAGTAGGTTATATTTTCACATGTATGTGAAATCTACAAATATACTATACATACATGCTATTTATATATATATTTTATTTTTTTAATATGCCCCCACACTATGTTACCTGAACTCAGGTGCGGGTGCGGGTAGATGTCCAAGTGTTGGATTCATCTAATTCTCATGTCCAAGGACACTCAGACACTGCTAGATTACCTATTTCTTAAATATTTTTTTTACTTTTTTAAGGTGAAATGGTATTTACAAACTAAAATATTGCATTTCTTGCATAAAATGGAAGTCCTATATTTAGCTTTATAGTACATTCAATTATTTTTATGTACTTGTTAGATGCATATTCAACTAGCCATATTGGACACATATCCCATACCTTTATTCGAGTGTTGAGTGTCCGACTTGGGTATTTTATAAATTTAGAAGAGTCTAAGTAACTTAGCCCCCGCAAATCAATAGACAGGGAATGTTTCAAAGAATTTTTTCTTTTGTCAAGAGCCTTGAACTCAAATGGTTCCTCTCTGGCTGCTTCTGCAGCATACTTCACATTACATAATTTTGAGTTGATTGAGTTGCTTTCTACGGAAGACACTCATAGGGACACATGAGCATCCCTACAGCAGAATGTTTTATAGCCTTTTCTGCTTGGACAATAGAACTGTTGTTAAATATTCACTATGATTTCGACAAGGCTGCGTTTCGTCCTCCCCCCCTCCCCCCCTCCTTCCCTTCTTTTCTACCCCTCTTTAAAAGAAGCAATTCAATGAGTAATTTTTTAAGACGAGATTTTAGTTGAAATGTGGGATTCTGAAGTCATTGTAGTGTTTATTTCTTGACTTGAGTTTGCAGACTTGAATATTGAACCTAAAACAGGGAACTACTATCCAACCATTTTCTTCAATGAGTTTTGGTTACTTAGGGATAAGTTAATACTGGTAAATGACACAATAACGGAGTTGCCGCTAAATCTCGAGGTAGGTCCAATAAGCATGACCAAGTGGCAGCTGTTCCTGCAGATTGATCAATCATTCCAGATTCACCGTAGTTATGGGAGCATGCTTGAAGGCGAGGCTGATGAACTTAAGGTACCACCTTTTCTCTTAGCATAAGGTATTTCTGGCTTGATATAGTGGGAAGCTTTGAAGAAATATGTGCTTGTAAATTTTAATTCGAAGTTTTGTTTTGGACATCAAGCAGATGTATAATTTGCCCTACATAGTCTTTCAATCTAAAATTCAAGTGAACTCAATTCAGAGCATATAAAATGGGGTAACAAATTCAAAGGAGATTTTCCAGAAATTTTGAGACACATTGACCAAGTTGACTAGATGCAGGATAATTTTTGTTTTAAAAGCAGGATTTAAATTCCGAAACTGATTTTTTTCTCTTTTGATTTAACAATTTATTAGTTAGGTTCCAAGAGCGTATTATTCTCTAAAAGAGTGGCTTCCCATATTAGCCTTTATATATACATATGCATATATATGTTATCTAACTTTGATATACAAAAATTCTCCTTGTAAGAAGTTGTGTTAACCCTTTCAGGAAAAAGAGGTTTTCAACTATGCACTATACCACATTTATGTGGGCTGCACTAAGAAGCACATATATGGACACGGGACACGGATACAACATGACGCGAACACATCAACACAAATTTAAAAAAATTCAAGACACGACATGGCAATTGGCAAGGACATGACTACAAATAAATATATAATTCTATATGTATGCATGAAAATAATAGCTATTTCTTCAGTTTTTTACATTATAATTACATTAGTATTTTGTTATATTGAAATAGCAAGAAATAATTTTCAGCATTCTTCATTTTAGAAAAGAAGTGTGAACTTCTAGTCCTAAAATCTATGTTAGAAAGCTCTATTCACAAGCAAATTGAAAGTTTTGGGTTTTGGAACTCATAAAATTAAAAGTCTAAATGAGAAAGGATTAATAGGTATAAATCATATTAATTTTTACCGTGTTATTTTCTTTAAACTTGCAGTATTTCATGTTTACTTAAGCGATAGACATGTTTGGATGCCCATCCGAACATGTCGGGGAGATGATTGTCAATGTCTAACACAAGTCCGACACGCACACGCTGCCTTTCTTAGAAGTGTCCGTGCTTCTTAGGGGCTGTTTTTAGGGCTTAGGGCGTAGGGGCTGGAGACATGTATTGATTTGGGAGAAAAGTTCTCCTATTTAAATCCTAATTATTTTATCTTTCCAACTTGACTGACAGAATCTCTCTTAGTGCTTGAAATTTTCATGTTTCTAAATTAAAAAATTGGTAATGTTGAATTGTGAATTGTGAAGAACAAATGCATCAAACATTAGAATTGTTAATATTACTTTATCTTCAAATATGGGATAGTTCGAACGTCTAGGAATGTAATGTTGCCAACAATCTAGGTTATTGGCTAAATTAGCATTTCCAACTTTTGAGGTTTTGGAATTTCAGAGAACCAAATGTTACCAAACCCAAAATTTGGGGACCTTCTACTGAAAGCAAATTTACTTGCTTCCTGCAATTCAACAAAGTCCATCCCGTCCTTGAGGGTTGGTGATGCTAATGAGAAGCTTCATCATATTCTATATGCTTCTCAAAAGAAAAATGAGTTGACTTTTTGGTAATATGGAAAGAGGTGGATCCATTGCTGCTTGAAAAAGTTGAGTTGATTTGGTGGTGTTAATAAATTCAAGAATTTACACATCATGACTGGATTCAGTTATTCTTGTATTAATTTGATTTGTTATTGGGCCTCTGTAGTCAACTAAGAGCAGTGTGATCTTATTCCTAAAAGTGAGCTACCTTTAGATTATGTTCCTAAAAGTGATACTTGTATGTTTTGGTTGCTATTTTTTGTTGTTGGTCTTGCTTCTTTTTTGGTTCTGGCAACTATTATGCACGTTTCATACAAATGTGTATACTTGTTTGCTCCAATTCTGATTTATTTAACTTTCTTCAGAGAGTATTCTTGGAAGGGAATCCTTACCTGCTGGTGATTACAATGGTTGTCTCAGTATTTCATTCTATATTCGACTTCTTGGCGTTCAAGAATGGTAGTGACAATCATCTATTTATCGTCTGTGGTCAATTTATGGGAATTATAGCTTATTAAATCATTTCTTCGTTCTTTACAGATATTCAATTTTGGAACAAAAACAAATCCATGGAAGGACTATCTGCTAAGTCAGTTATTGTGAGCTTCATATCTCAGCTCATTGTCTTTCTCTACCTACTTGACAACGATACTTCGTGGATGATACTTGCAAGTTCTGGAATTGGTTGCTGCATTGAGTTCTGGAAAATAGGGAAAGCCATGCACATTGAGGTATAAGCTCAGTTACAGGTTGAAGTTCAGTTCAAATCTTATAGAAATGTTTTGGCAGTGATTCTTCTTATTACCTGTTTTTGCATAATAGATCTATCTTTTGTATGATACCTTTATGAATTTGTTGGCAAAGAAGTTTTGACTTCTATTTGTATGTTTCAAAACCAATGTTTTGAAACCCTGGCCCTTGAGCAAACCAAAAAGGGGACTAGGTCAAGGGTCACTAGTTCAGCCGTTGGTTCGACGAGAATCGAACCATAATGTTATAAGTATATAAGAAATATAAATGAAAAAATAAAAAATAAGTATTGAAATTACAAAAAATTACCTAAAAGCCATAAATGTTCTTGAATATTTCTTCTTAATGATGTTCTTTATTTCTAATAGAACAGACTTCAATATTAGTAAACGATATTAAGAAAGCCATATGGATGAATAAATCATCAATAAGAGGATTCACTACACAAATAAGAGAATTCACTACACAAACTGCAAGACCAATCAAGACTTGTCGACAAAATACCCAGTCATAAACATCACAGAAATGACATAAAAAGATCAGATGGTAAGCCCTAGAATTATATAATATTGAAAGAATAGCAAAGGTTTTCATACAACCTGACTTTGGACAGATGGCAATTATTCAAAGGAACTCACGTCCATCACTACTATTAAATCTGACTCAGCAGAATCAAATGGGTAGTAAACAAATGGACCCCACTCCCAATTTGTCCACTCCGTGCCAACTATGTCAGAGGTAGCTTCTCTTTTTCCCATATAAGATATGTAGCCTAGCTCTGCCCATATAAGATCTACTACCTCACTCTGATACCAATTGTTACGGTCCAAAAAATCTGGGCCACGACAGTGTAATCATGACCATTCACAAAAGAAATATTGAAATCATCAACTCCAATGGACGGTACCGCACCGCCATTGCATTCATGGAAAGACTAATTGCATTAGAAAGTCTGCATCGTCAGATTTTGGACTGGCTGTTGCGGCCTGTGTTGACTGGACACTGAAACTAGAGTCTCTTCATTGAGAGACCGAGATGGGTAGTCAAATGGGAAGGGATTGATTCTACCCTAAAAATTCTCCCCTCATTGATACTGTTATTAAACCATCAGGTTCCATTGAACCGTGATTGATTCTCTGGTACAACGGTCCAACCAACGGGTTTAACAGTTTTTACTGGTTTGTTGTTAAAACGGTTTTATGGGTTAATCCAGACTGTATCATGAACCGGTTCCAGGTCCGTTTGTTAAACATTGATCAAAAGTAAGCTAATAATTTCGGTTACGTAGACTTGTTATCTGACTTGTTACAATTTCCAGGGAAGAAATGAATCACCAGCACCAAACCAGCACCCTAAACATTTTTTTTATTTTACTTTGCTTTCAATTTTTTTTGGTTTTACCGTATCATGCCTGCAATTAATCCTGTTATCTACATAATTGTCGATTCAGCGTTGTATTGAGTAATTATTTCTTTGGTTTCATATCTTGTATCTTGCCATGTAGTATCTAGTAAGCTGAACTTCAGAATTTTTAATATCAAAGGAAAATAGAAAATGACATGCTAAATCATCAAAGTAAAATAGAAAATGACGTCTTAAATTATCTTACATTTGTGAAATTACCTATACATTTTTTATTTCTTGTGAAATTAGTATCAAATAATTATCTTTATGTCAACTGCTAATAATTAGGTCATAAGAAACATATTTACAAAGAGGAATGCTGGGTACTGCCATTTTGGGAGACTTTCTGTGCTTTTCATGTCCGGGTGTGTTTCATCGTATTGCATGGGTGTTGTAATCGTGAGATAAATTTCTCTTCATGATCACTTCTTGTCTAGAGAGACCCACTAGGTTGAGATCATTAATGGTTGTACAATACCCACTAGGTAATATTTTTTGTCACAATTGAAGTGATTGAAAATTTCAAACTATAAAATCTTAATAATTTCTTTTGTAAATTTAATAATGAGTTCATAACCCGCTTACTTAAAGACTATGTTTAGACATATTATTACAAGTAACTCGGTGTTAGAAAATAATTGGTATAGAGTAGTCATATTATGTAGATTAAATTTCAAGTAAATGTACATTTTCACAAAATATAAAAGATGTGTAGCGATAAATTTGAAATAATACATCGAAACATTTTCACTCGTACCTGGTATGTGTGGTACCAATGGCAAAAATGTATGCTATCTCATACGTGATTGACAACTAAGGGTAAGATAGAGTTTGAGTTTTCTCCTGTAATCATCTTAAGCTAAGAAGCACAGACAATACACGATTTTTAGGAACTGAGGATACGAACATGGCAGGGATATGGAAAGATGTATATAGTTATATATTTTTATTTGTTGTGTATATAAATTTAACATCACAAACCACCAAAAATATTGAAAACATAGCACTAATTAAACATGAAACATACCATTGACCATTCAGTCCATGATTTAAACCTCAATCAACATAAAACATGAGGAAAACAAGTTTAAAATTTAAAACTTAAAAATACAAACGGCATGAATTCACATTGTTTTTATTTTATTGGATCGAAAGTTATTTTCTTTAAACCTGCATTAAGGCCGACCACGTCTACATATTCATGAGGTCATATTTTTAAGGTATGATTTTTAAGGCATTTTTAAAATTATGAGATAAAATAATGAGTGTTTGGTTTGAAATGAAAGGACCATAGACAACTACATTATTCTGTATCTAAATTAGGTACAAAAATGTAGTTCGTATATATTAAGTTTGGACAATTTTAGTCATTTGATTAGGATATTCAATTCGTTAACAAATGTTAAAATAGTCGAATGTGTTTCATATGTATCTAAGTCATGGGCATGTGTGTCTGGATCTAAAAAGATTAAAAAAATAATAGGACACATCTGTACCTGTGTCTAACACGTGTTAGGTAAGAGGAGTGTCAGTGTCCAACAGTAGTCCGATATAGATATAACACCTTCTTAGAACTGTCCATGCTTTTTAGATCTTTAGTTAGGTTTTGAGTTGAGGGAAAAAATCAATTCGATAGTTAAGAATCATTGCAATGACAAAATGGACCCGGCTAGTTGGTGATGGTTGTGGCGTGGGTCAAGGGAAATTGGAAGAGGAGGAAGAGCAGCTGGCTGCATCAGTGAGGCGATCGAGGCTTTGGTATGTACAAAATTGATGGAGGGGAAGAAGGAACCTAGATGGATTACTTAATATCTTATTTGGTTGTATCTGATAACCAGCAGTTCCCAGTTACTGTTTTCCCTTTATTGGAGCATACATGGCCTCTATAAATGGGACCATTTGAACACAACGGTTATAAAGACTGACCCTAGCATTCCTCATTTTCAGATCATGACAATTCATTTGGTAACTTTGATCGATAATGCACTCGACCCTGTGGTGTCATTGAAGTTACAGCTTTAAAATCCTCCAACAAAATTGCAATAGAAAGCAAGACATGTAGTTGCACAAGCAATTAAATTCCATCCAGTAAAGTGACTGTGCAATGATTTAGTGAATCCTGTAAGTTCCAAGTTCGGCTTACAAATGACAAGTTTGTACAATTTTGCCTTGACGGAATTCTTCATGTGCCTTCTTATGGGTTTCTCTTGTTCCCATTTTTAAGTATTCTTCACAGGTTATATAATGACTTTTGAACAAAAGCTTGTAACTGTAATTTTTTTCTTAGCACTGACAGAAATGGTTGGTGTGTGCAAATGTACGTCATTTATGTATGATACACGTAGATGTCAATCTGTCACACCAGTGTTTAAGATGTTATATAGGCCATTTCTAGTAAATATAGGCCATTTCTAGTAAATATAGCCAAACATATTATTCATGGTGACACTTCTAAATCTTGATTGCCATATTTGATTTCAGAGACTATAATTCTAAATGAATAGCACACTATGTGAGGCGCAGATCTACAATCAGTTTTATGTAGATTAAATTTGCAGATAACTATTTTAGTATTAGTACATAATGAAAGATAGGATGCAAATTCAATCTCTGTTATGTAAAAATGAGGTTTTGTACTTGTACGGAGTAATTTTAGGTTATGGGTTCATCTTATTGTCAATCTTTCATAGTTTCCGATGAGATTTGATGGGAGCTGCTCTCCAATTAATTTAGTGTTGAAAGCAAAGCCTCATGACCTCTTTCACGGGGTACATGTGGAGATGAACTTCTCACTGTTGAGGCTGTGCTGAGACATCTACCTACCTTGGCGTAATGGTCATGCATTTTCTTTCCTTGGAAACCTCCAGTGATTGAAAATGCTATATTTGCATTGTCAGTGATTCTAAAGAAGTTTTTCTTTACTTATAACTTGTTTGCTAATAAGTTGATGAGCATATAGTTCTTGTATTTGTATTTGCTCGTCAAGTTAAATATCAAATATTTATTTCTTCATATGTAATATTAAAAATTAGGTTGGATGAATCGTAGGTTAAAAGCATGTCGATTCATTGTATAGCTTTGGCATAAATATATATATCTATATATATATATCTCTGTGTATGTATTTTGCTTGTTGGTATGTATTTTTCCTTTTCCTCGATATTTTGATATTTTTTTGAATTTGTTTTGGCTTTCTATTAAACTTTATGGTGTTTTTTTTGGTAACTAGACCTTTACTTACCATTAGAAGGCCTTTTTAACCTTGTTCAGTAAAAAGACCTCCCCTTGCCATGGACTGATTGACTTGTGCTTATCATTGGACATTGTTATTATCATTCTCAATAAATTTCTAGGCATTGTTCAGTTCTATTTTAATGCACTTTCAGAATCATATTAAGCGAATTTTGGTTACCATTAACATCTATTTATTGATTCCATGCTTGTGCCTTTATGTGAATGGATGTATAGACCTCTAAGGGATTGAATTAATCAAATTATTGAGCTTATGTATACATTACAAAAGGTTTTAATCTATGTTTTCAATTTTTTTGTGTATCATATTTCCAAAATGTTCCCTTTTAAGCTGACTTAGATAATGCACCTGAATAAAATTTTATTCCTTTGAAGTAAGGATTTCAATGGCACAAAGATATGTGATGTTCAAAAAAAAAAAAAAGAAAAAAACCGAAAAGAAATGAAAAGAAAAAGGAAATAAAATCTTCTTTAGGATCTGCCATGTTTGGGGCACATAGCATCTTTATAGAGTCAATGTGTTCAATAAAACATATTTAGCTGAAATCAGGATATTGAGATGCATCATCGAATCGAGAAGAAAGAAAACGACTTGAAATGAATTAATTTGTCTGAAATCAGTTGTAGTACCCTTCTGAGCACCCTTAACTGAAGAAAACCACTGGATAATGTCCTTTCTTTAGAAGCTGGTTGTAGCATTAAGTGGGAATATTGGTTCACATATGGAAAGAAGAATAATGATCACATTGGTTGTGACTTATACGGCTGAAGTCAAAGGAACATTTAACTCTATACCCTTTTACTTGACAGATAATTTTGTCCAAGATATAGCCAAATTGCAGATTAGAACTCATTGCTAAACTGAAAATGTTGGGACAAGGCTTTAAACCTTTGAGGTGTATTAGCTTTATTTGTTTTTGCTGTAACTTAATGGGAAGTTATTTCTTTCTTCCTATTGGGAATATTGCCCACTCTGTGTGTAGTTGAGCTAGGTACAATAACTAGCCTTCTTAGGTGCTTGTCTTTTATTATTATTATTATTATTATTATTATTGTTATACACATATACCCTTAAACACAAACATCTACAAAAAGCTCAACACATATACCCCTCATTACCTATATATCTACAGGCATATACAAATTTCTCAAGAAGCCCACAAAAGATTAAAGACAAAATGGAATAGACTCATACATCCAATAAAACAGGAAAACAAGAATAATTCCCTTGACACTATGCAATGAATGTTCCACTGCTTCAAAAGCTCTGCTATTTATTTCCCTCCAGATATTCCATATAACACAAGGCGGAATCACATCCCATGACTTTCTATCGACCCTTCTCGGGCATTCGTGACCCCAACAAGACATTAAGGCCGCAACCGAGTTGGGCATCACCCAAATCTCCCCAAACAAAGAGAACACCATACTCCATATATCCCTTGCTATTGGACAATGAAGGAGGAGATGGTTGACTGTTTCTCCACTGCTCTTACACATAAAGCACCAATCTAAAATGATTTTCTTTCTTTTTCTCAGATTATCAATTGTCAGTATAGCCTCCAAAGAAGCTGTTCACACAAAAAAAGCCGCCTTTGAAGGAGCTTTAGTCTTCCAAATGCCTTTCCAAGGGAATAAACTCACTCTATGGCCACCCAAAGCTCGGTAGAAAGAACTAATCGTGAAGGAACCTTTCCCTGAAACGTTCCAAATCCTCCCCTTGCCTTCTGACTCTATACTTATACAACATTTTAAACAGAGCTTCCATTGACTCCACCTCTCAATCCTGGAGATATCTTCTGAATTGTGGAAGCCATACTGTCTTGGGAGAGGCACCAGATATGCAACTCCCTACTGAGGCATCCTTGAACCTTGCCAGCTCGAATAGATCATGGAATAAATCCCTCAAAGGCCTGTGGCTGCACCAACTGTCCAAACAAAACCTCACTCTCTGCCCATTCCCAATATCAAAAGAGATGAACTTGGCAAAAACCTCCCAAATCTTTATAACACCTGTCCAAACCCCCATCCCATGGGGCTCCCTAACGGCCCCCATGAAAATTTTTTGAAAGCTATTAATGTATAAAGATGAAAGAAGTAAAAAAAATCAAATTAGAGATGCTAAGTTCAGGGAATATCATGGTCTTCAATAGTAAATGAGGTGCAAAGGATGGTGAAGGATACATTCAAACTCGTGAGAAATACTGGAAATTTTAAGCATGTCAAGTGTATAGAAAATGAGGATTCTCGAATATAGTTGAAAGGTGAGGATATCCAAGAGAAGTGAAGTTATTTTGAGAAGCTACTGAATGAATGTGTAGTTAACCTAGTAGTAGAAGTATTAATAATATGGAGATGAGAGGGAGTATATGGCTTCTTAAATTATGATGCCTGAAGTGAAGGTTGCCGTTGAGGAAGATGAAAACAAGGAGATGAGAGGGAGTATATTTTTCCGTAAAATTATGATGCTTGAGGTGAATGTTGCCTTGAGGATGATGAAAACAGGGAGCGCTCTCAAGGTAGACGGCATCCCTATTGAGGTTGCGAAGTGCTTGGGTAATGTAGGTTAGTCTTGTTTAAGAAAACTGTTTAATAAAACTACAATAATTAAGTAAGTGCCTGATGATGGGAGAAAAAGTATTTTAGTCCCCATATATAGAAATGAGGGAGATATTCAAAGGGCACAGATTATAAGGGTATTAAGCTTATGTGTTATGAAACTATGTGAGAAAGTTACATATTATGGATTGAGACTTAACACAATATTAGAAATCATTTTGCTTTTATGCCTAGGAGGGCAAGTGTCAACAATGGAGGTGATTTATGAAGGAGACTCGTGGAAAAGTGAAGAGTAATGAATAAAGATCTTTATATGGTTTTTATAGACTTGGAGAAGGTCTATGCTAGGGTTGCTAGAGAGATAATATGGTGAAAACCAACCAGAATAGGGAAATTTAAATGATAAAAAGACATTATGATGGAGTTGTGAGGACAATCATGGACAAAACTAGTGATGTCCTATCACGCTAAATTTACAGCAAAGATTTCTGTTAAATTCGTATCTTTGTGCATTAGTTGTAGATGAATTGACTAGCCATATCCATGATGAGGTTCCATGGAATGCTATTTGCTAATATTATTGTTTTAGTGGTTGAGACAAAAGTAGGGGTAAATGCTAAATTAGAAGTTGTGAGAACAATCATGGGCAAAACTAGTGATTTCCTATCACGCTAAATTTATGGCAAGGATTTCCGTTAAATTTGTATCTTTGTGCATTAGTTGTAGATGAATTGACTTAGCCATATCCATGATGAGGTTCCATGGAATGCTATTTGCTAATATTATTGTTTAATGGATGAGACAAAAGTAGGGGTAAATGCTAAATTAGAAGTTTGAAGAGGCCTTAGAATCAAAAGGGTTTAAGATAGTTAGGAGTAGGACTAAATCAGAATATATGGAATTTAACTCTGGCAAAAGACAAAATGCAAATGAGGGAGTATATAATATTGAAGGCCAAGAAATACGAATGCTTAAACAAATTTCAGTTCATAGGCTTGATTATACCAAGAAATACCAAAGGTTAAATAATTTCCGTTCGTAGGCTTGATTATAAATAAAAATGGAGAAATGATGTTACAATTTCAATACCTAGTGATGATGTTACTTGTAGAATTAATTTAAGTTGGGCAAAGCTGATGAGTGCTTTAGGTTCTACAAGACAGTTATAAGACTGACCATGCTTTTTATGGTAGAGAGTATTAGTATTGGGCAATTAAGAAACATGTTCACAAAATGAGTATAACTGAGATTAATGCATGACAAAACTAGGAAAGATAGGAGTGGGAATGAATGAATTAATGAAATTGTAGAGGTAGCACTTATTGAAGATAAATTGAGGTCAATTGATCAAGATGATTTGGTTATGTACAACAAAGACGAATAAGTGCACCAGTTAAGATGGGTGACACCGTCCATATTATGGGTAATGCTAGGAGATGAGAGAAACTAAAATTAACATGGGTTGGTATGATAAAGAATATATTGTGGATAATTTTATCACCTTGTTGAATCTCTAATGCTGAAACCTGTCCCAGTCTCCCAGAGTTCATGATTAGGAGTAACTGGATCCACTAGAATTGCCTGGATTTTCCTTATCATAAATCATATTGATATGTGCTTTTGTGAACTTGGCTGTGAATCTGTGGTCACACTGGGACTTACTAGCTTTGAATCTAGATCAATGCTGTTTTACACATTCAAAATGCTGTCAGATTTATTGACCTCGTTTAAAATCTACAGGGCATTTGTGTGTGTTGAAGGGTTTGATAGGGATAAGTGGTGCTCTAACAGTGTGTTTACATTTTCCTAATGTTCTCTTCCAGATTGATAGGTCTGGGAAGATACCTAGGCTGAGGTTCCGAGATCGTGAGTCATATGCTGGGAACAAGACAAAGGAGTACGATGATCTCGCAATGAAGTATTTGTCTTATGTGCTCTTCTTTCTAGTTGCCTGCTCTTCTGTTTACTCTCTCATGTACGAACGCCACCGGAGCTGGTACTCTTGGATTCTCTCTTCACTTACAAGCTGTGTTTACATGTTTGGTAAGCCCTTGTATTTCCCCTATTGTCTTGTCTGCAGCCTCGTATTATTGTTATTTTTTTCTCTTTTGCAAATGTTGTTTTCTGATCTTTCATTTTTTGTTAACGTGCAATATTTTTTTGAATTTTTACTTCAAAACAGGCAAATTGTACATGTCTTACATGCAAGTTGTACAGGTTTTGTAGTTGTATACCCTCTGTGTATTGCTTCGCAACCTGAGCCCACAACCCATTGGATGCCTAGACGTCAATTTATGTTGGTCTATTAATCTTGATGTCGTCAACTAGTGTATATTTCACTGTTAGCTGGTCATGCACATATTTAGCAGACATAGGATGCTTTACTTTCTACAGCAAGAAATGTAGGGACTTGAGTCTTACATTTGCAGTTGTAAAGAGCTGGGGTAAGGTTTTGCCAATCTACCTTCTATTACATCATCTGTTAGGACCAACAACATATGAACCCTTATTAATTCCGAGTCCAATAAGAACAACTATGTGAACACATCTTTACTCAGGGGGATGAATGTTAAATATTATCTGCTGAACCTACTTTGGAACCTCTAATTTTTAACGACAAGTTTGCATATTCAAACTTGACTATCAATGTCCATCAGCATGTCTTCTCTTTATTGGTAATAATTTGACAACATATTTTGCTATCTTTTCTTTGGATGTTGTTTTCCAGGTTTTATTATGATGTGCCCTCAGCTGTTCATCAACTATAAGCTGAAGTCTGTGGCCCATCTACCCTGGAGGCAGATGACATACAAGTTTCTTAATACAATCATTGATGATCTCTTTGCCTTTGTTATAAAAATGCCGACCTTGCATCGGCTTTCTGTCTTCCGTGATGGTAAGTTATCGTGAAAGAAGTGTATTTATATACAAGTGTCATATGCGTTAAGTGCGGTGTGTCCAAATAAGGTTCTTCAATACAATGCTGCAGCCATTTAGTAGGAACCCTTTGGTATCTTCTTTTTTCTTCTTTTTTTTTTTTTTTTCTGTAACGGGGTTGTTGAGGACTGATTCTAGACTAATTTTTAGGTTAGAAACCAAAAAATAAGCCTGACGAAATGTTTCTTGGCCTTTTGTTCAATCCTTCTGACGCTTGCAGCTGTATTAAGGGGCCACAAGTGCACCAATATGCCTAAGGAGTGCTTACCTCCATGCGACATAATTCTTGTGCTTAGAAAACAACTTTTTGTGAACGATAATGATGCCCAAACTGGTGATGGTCAATTGGTCATGGTGAAATTATGCCACTGTATATTTTTATTTGTTGGTGAATTGAGTTTCTTGTACCTTTGTAGTCTGTTTTACATGTTATGGCCTGGTTCGTAAACACTTATTTTTATGTTTTCCTTGCGCCTTGCAGATGTTATCTTCCTGATATATGTGTACCAGAGGTGGGTCTATCCAGTGGATAAGAAACGGGTAAATGAGTTCGGTTTTGGTGGTGAAGATGAAAGTCAGACTTCTGGCAGTGCAGATGTAACAGCTGTCAAGGAAGAGGAGAAGAAAACAAACTGAGATGGTTTGCCTGAACGATTTCGGAATTGCATTACAGCAGAAACAGTAACATTCAGTTCGGAGAAACTTATCTCTGACATTTTCCTTTCCTTTTTTTGATATATTGTTTTATTTAGTTGTAATATGGTACTCTTCAAAGGTGTACTGGGTTCTGGACTTTTCCTCTTGGAAGAATTAAGGGCTGATCAGGAAAAGAGAACAATGAGTTTTCTTCTGTATCACTCTTATTTTTCATATTACGATTTTAAGCATTTCAACTGGGGAACTGTTCAGATTGAGGAATGTGAGCTTATCCTTCTCTGGGTCTCCAACAGATGATAAGATTACTTTATATGAATTAATGTCATTTTAAATGCTACAAACATGCTAAATGAAGGTACTTTGAAGTATGTTTTGTTTTGTTGTACAAAATATTAAAAATTTTGTTTCAAATGTTAGAAATTGTACATCTTGCATAACGAGACTTAAAATGTGGCTCGGGAATATATTTGCCTTAAATGATCATTTTGAATCTGGTGCTTTTATAATTTTTCATCCGGTTGGCAATTCAATTTTGGATTCTGAAACTTTTATTGGAGAATGAATTAGTTCATTAAAAACTGCGAGGCTTGGAACGAGAATTCTGAGCTGAGGTCGCTCGTGGGAGTTTGAAATTCGTTCTGATGATGTTACTGTCAATTTGCAAATTTAATGCGAACTGGTCGCAAAAACGCGAATCAAATCCACTGAGGGAACGACACAGGTATCTCTCTCTCTCTCTCTCACACACACACACACACACCCCTCCGAAAGCCCATCCTTCTCCCACACCCTTCCTCTCCTCTCCCTCCCTCATGAAAATCCCTTTGCCTCCGCAACCCTTCCCCTCACCTGCCTATACTTCTGGAGAACCGAAAACAACAGGTATACGTCTCTCTCTTTCTCCCTCCCTCACCAGCTCGCTTCCCCCTCCCCTCACCACCCAACTACCAAAAACTCCCTCTCCCCTCGCTTCCGGTCTCGCTCTCTCCTTTCTCAGTACTTCGGAAAACCCCATCTTCCCCTCACCTCCCCTTTCACTCCCTCCGCACTTCCTATTGTCAAAAATCCCTCCTCCCTATTGCCGAAACTGCTCTCTCCCTCCCTTCACATCACTTCCTTCCCCTCTCATTGTATTACTTTTGCAAATTCATTGGTAAATTGAATACCTTCGTTCAGAAATGGTCTTTACCAAATTAGTGCATTTGGAATTCCTATATGAATTTGGTCTCTATTGAATTTGGTCTTTGTTAACAATCTACTATTTCTTAAAATCTTGAAATTCTGCTGCTTGTGGTTTATTGAAATGAAATAGCATGATTGGTGAAATTTTGATGCCCTTTTTGCGAGAAGGATCATAAATGAAATAGCATGAGAGGTGCAATGGTTAGTGAATTTGGTGTGAATAATTTGCTGTTCATGAGTTCGTATCTGTTGTGAATAATTTGCTGAATTTGGTTTTTTGGTTGGAGTGGTTGATTATGGAAAATGCTTTACCCATGGAGAATCATCATGTGTCAATTTTGTGTGGTTGGTTAGTTTTAAAAGGATTTTGGATCAGTGTTCTTGGCAGGGGAAACTTTTCCTAACAGGTGAATTAACCATCTTTGGGAAGGGATTGATTGTTAGTGATCTAACCATCTTTGATGAACAAGGTGGGACATCGTACGTGGAATCTAAGTATTTGAAGGCTTTTAGTGTTCATTTCAATTTAATGTGTTAGGGATTATTTGACTCTTAATATGAAGTCTATAAACTTATTTTGGTGTTTTTGGTTGTCCATTATTAGCAGCCTTTATGTAATAAATATGTCGTCTTGCATCCAGAATATTTGGTGCAAACAAAAATGGGGGAGTTAAATTCAGTTTCCATTTGTTTAGCAGTATTTGGTTTTGTGCCATGGTTGTTACGTTTTGCTGAAGACTTGGTTTGCCATGTAGGATTGGTTGTACGAGGCAATAACATGATCTTCTAGGTAGCATACTCGTACCGTATTCAAAGTATTAAAGGTTGCAAGACATGACACATATTTTATTGTGATTATTTAATTTGGATGCATTTGTAGGTCAGACTGAAAAATCTAGCCTCAGTTCATGGTTTGTTCAGGAGACTAAACCCTACAATATTAGATAAAGGTGTAATCGCAATAAGCAATATTGTACAATACAACATAAAAGAGAGAACAAACCATTCAACAAAGAACACACAAGTCTTTACCGTGGAAACCCTAAGTCGGAGAAAAATCACGTGTTACTTTTACCGAATAAAGATCATGTACTGCAACTTGTAGTTCAGACGGTTACAAAATTCTTTACAATCAAAATTTATTAATTCAGACGGTTACAAAATTCTTTACAATCAAAATTTATTAACTCCTTGATCTAATGATTGCCTAGATTTTACTCGTATCCACGATTCACCGTTTCCATGCTTGATCACTGTTCAGATCTTCTTAGAACGGATTTGGCACCTTGAACTCCTTCAAGACTTTTGATCTTTTCAATAGAGTTGAAGAAATTTTTTGCTAAGTTTTGTTTTTAAGTCTTTTGGAAGGTGGGAAACACTTTTCTTTAAGAGTTTTTAATATGGTGGCTCAAATCTAGGTCTGGGGAAGTGTGCTGGGTCTTAAATAGGCGAAAAAATCCTAGTGGTGTGATTCTCGAGAATCCAGGTTTCATGCAGCTTGATCCCTCGAGAACCCGTGACATGTAGCTCGATCCCTCGAGAACCCGTGAGGATCTCACGAGCTCAATTCTCAGATTTTGCATGCTCACTGTTTTTTCATCGACATCCCGCAAAGATCCCACAAAGTCCTACCCAATTTTGATTGCTCACTGTTTTTGCCCTCGATATCCTACGACATCCCTCGACATCCAGCGAGAGCCCTTGAAGTTCATCGACATCTCTCGAAGTCCACATATTTGCCCAAGATGTATCATACAAGTCTCTCTTAGTACGAGCTTGCATGAATAAGTTTCAAATCTATTCCGAATGCTTGTGATTGATATCCCAAGTTTTCAAATTACATCAAACTTGACTCGTCATGAAATTTAATCAATTACATAAGCTTACAATCTCCCCATTTGACAATTTCGTGACCAAAACCCTATGCTACAAGACACATTACAAGGAAAGAAATAAAAATACACTCAAACCCCAATCACAAGCATATAGAGTGCTCCTACTGCACAATAGCAAGAATCATCCTTGCACGTTAAACACTAGCAATCAACAAACCCATCAAGTGCAAGAGATATAATATAAATAAGCATAAATAAGCAGCATAGTGTCTCCCTCTTTTTGGAACAAATTGACAAAGGAAGCACGGGAGACACACCATGCCAAATAGCTAAAAACCATGCCAAAGGAAGTATGCAAAAAAAGAGATATAAAGATGATGTCTCCCCCTTAATATATTCTCTTTTTGAATAACATGTAAGCACATAGATTTTCTCTCTCACTTGTTGTCTCAATATGAAAAAGGATTATCAAACAACCACGCAATCAAGAACTAAAAGGAGATATGTTAAAAAGAAGAATATCATTCATGCAAAACAATTAGTGAAAATTGGACTAGCTTGAAACAAAACAAAATAAAATCAGGGCATTTTTACAGAGCCGATGTCTTAACCTTAGTATGCTTATTATCAAAACACAAAATATAACTAATAAGTCTCATAATGACCGTAGCGTGAAAAAAATCAATATCAAACTTGCTCAAAGATCGCACAAAGATAAGAACAATTGGTCATAAAGTGATCAAAAGCATATTTATGACAATGTATGATAAATGCAAGTACTCCAATGAAATCAATGAGAATATATACCCTAGACAAGATCAAAAATAGTCAATCACGGAGAATCACATCAAGAAGATCAAGACATAGAAGTCAAACCCATTTCATCATATTCTCAATTTTCAAGAACTCTCATTTTCCCTTTTTTTTATTTTTATTTTTTATTTCTAACTCTTCAACATATTCAAGGAATATCCAGCCCCATCTCTCCAAGAATGAGACCATGAGACGCAAAGAGATGGTGGCTTTCACACACATGAGTTGGTAGCCTTCTTCTTTTGTCACATAGCAATGATAGCTGCACTCACACTCATTGGTAGCCCTTTCCAT
>CM065383.1:31705000-31710000 GCA_033060915.1 Euryodendron excelsum | reverse complement strand
GTAGAAAGGCTGAGAAGGATCGATTGAAAAATAAAAGAGCAAGAATCGTGCAAATGAGAGCACAAATTTGCCTCTTGGGAGATTATTAGAAGAGATGAAGGATGAGAAAAAGACTAGGAATGAGAGGGAAATAGAAATGTACATAACTATGTTATCGTTGTTTGGGATACTCGTTTTAAAAAATTGCAACCACTGCATTCACAAACCTTTTGACTCTCCACGGCGTTTTCGCCGATCTTCACACCATCGTCCATAGAATCTACTGGTACTCTATAAGCGAGCATCTTCATATCAGTTTTCATCTTTTGAAATTAAGACAAGCCAATAATTCCAACAACATTTTTTTTTTTTTGGGATGAAATTGTTAGGAATTTATACTAAAAGACATGCTTTGTGTAATGACTTTAGTATTTATTAATAAATTAGTTATTCCATTTTAATGAGAATCTGTGTGAGTAATGTTTGTCTTACATTATTTATTTAATGATTATGCATGTGTATCTCTTATTCTATACAGTAGATGATTTGATATATAGAGTACGGTTTACACACGGAAGATCAGATTATCAGTTTTTATGGAATATAAGCTTATCGTTCGTAATCTTAGATAGAAATGGACATACCATTAGTAGGACTATAATACAAAGTTTTAATAGGTCTGTCTTGACTATGGAGAACAATGTAGTTCTAACTCCTTGCACTAGTACACTTTGTGTGTATTGAACAGCACCGTGTTGATGTAATTATTTTTATACTGATTATATAAAACAATTAATATCTTATGATTATTATGAGTGTTTATTCTCTTAATCCTAATATAATAAATAGACACGTGCATTTAATGTTTATTGTTTTGATTCACAGAAGAATCAAATTCTTTATGGGTCAATAAACTCAGTGAATTGGACAATAACATTATGTGTATGGTGAATATTAATTATTGATGAAATTCACGTCCTGGTATAGGGATTGATAATATCCTCTTGAAGAAGCTTATAAATTTTGATTATGTCAAACCGTACAAGTGGAATATGAATCTGACATATCAAATAAGATAAGTGGAAGGTCTCAAGGAATTAAATAAGTCTATTAAATTTAATTGTCAGTAATTTAATTTAATTGACGAATATTTGTAATCTTAACGCGGGAAGATAAATAAACATTTAATAATATAGACTCGAAATATAATTCCTAGTGTAATAGGGATTTCAATTATAATTCATTAGTGGTACAAATTATAATTTATGTGAATAAGGATTAATCCTGATTGGATTAGGAATCCTTATTTGAGTAGGAAGCTCTAGTCATACTAATCCTTTGGTCCCTGCTGTAGCCTCTATATATACGCACTCTAAGAGCAGCTAGGGTTACACTTCCTCATAATTAAAAGATACATGTTTTTGTGAGGAAAAGAAACCCTAGTAGCTGTGAGCCCACTTTCTCTAGAGTACGGCATGTACGAGGAATACAGTAGAAGTTCGAAGGTTGAATTCGAGCAATTGATTCGTGCTTGTTGTTGTTACTTGCTATTCGAGATCAAAACAAAAGAATTTTGAAGTTCATACTTGTTGCTATTCTGAATCAATCCAGAGAGATCTTGAATGTATGATTCTAATAATATAGATTAGTTTTTGTTAATTAGATCAAAATTTTTGATATTATGCATATGCATTACAGTCAGGTCATGAGAAATTTCACAGTCCCCAACAGAAATACGAATCGTATGCTTCCACCATTAATAAAATATGGAGGAAAAGAGATCAATTCATTTTGAATCTCCTCCTGAACAAATTAGGGAGATACACAGGCATTTCATGCTTCCACCATCAATAAAATATGGAGAAAAAAGATATTGATTCATTTGGAACCTCCTCCTGAACAAATTAAGAGGATATACAAGCCTTTCAGTAAAATAGTCTCGATAAAGTAGCTTATGGCCTTGAACTTGATTACAAAAAATAACTGAATAGTCTTGAATAGAATCATGACATAATGCCGATTGATTCTTGTTATTAAGTTTCTTTTCCTTGATAGCAGCAATCGTCATCCTCTCCAATTCATCATCGGAGTGAGTTGTTTAGAATCTTATTGATCATACGATTGTGAGCCATAGAGATTAATAGAACAAATGAGAAAGTAAATAGAGTGAATTTTGTGAGGATAAAAGGGAAAAAAGAATTATTTATGCAGAAGCATTGAGAATATAATGTTATAACTTTAACTGAAAATATGATTATTAAGAAAATATGCATGTTATAACTTTTGAAAGAATATTACCTTTATGACTTTTGAGAGGATATAACCGTTAGAAAATTTGACCATATTCATTTTTTCAGTACTTGGCACTTTACTTAAAAAATATAGTCGTTAATTTGGCTTCTTCAATTTTTGATGATGTGGCATGTTGCGTCATCATACCATGTCACCACTACAATGATGACATGGAATACAACGTAACATTTTTCTATTAGAAATAAAATAGTTAATTAGAATAGCTAGTGAAGATAAAGAGTAGTATTAAGTTACTATCTAAAAGTAACTTTGAGATAGAGAGTGCAATATTTTACTATATTTAGCTCTTTAACCATGTGCCTCAAAACCTTTTCGTCTCAAGTCAATGCAAATATCCAAATTTATGAGGAATTCAACCAATGTTGGAGGGAAGAAGAAAAAACTAGGCGAAGGAATAAAAAAAGATGGATAGCTAAGCCAAGTCACTGTATTTATATATATACCCATATTTAAATGTTATTCTCTCAAAAAAAAATTTGTGTAAGAAAATTTTACAAAAATAATGTAGTAATGGTATTTTTATAATTATTAAAAATCATCATTATGGGTGTTCCATTTAAAATGAATGACTCTCATTTAACCATATTATTGTAGTTGATAAGTTTTGTATGAATTTTTTTAGTTGTACATCATTACAGATAACTAAAGAGTGTGGGCGGGCACATGGAATTCTTCCTGGCCGATTGCTATGTTTAGACAATATTTTTATCTCTGATTTCGTTCGTTATTGATGTCACATCGGTTGTACATATATGGAGGAGGAGGAGGAGAAAATATGTACTCTACACATCCACGTTGCTCATTAATAAGGGAAGAGAGAAGGGTTTGTCTCCATATTTCTTCATGTTGTTGACTCCATGCCTTGATTTTGATGATTACAAAATATGATTAAGTGATTTAATGACTCTACGTAGTGTGCAGATTACGTTATGCCTTAATATCAATTAGACTATAACTTGAAGCTTGACACTTTGAATATATTAAGAAACTTGTATATTGAAAAACTTGTCAAGAATAAGTTAAAGGGCGTGTGAAGATCTGGACTTGAAAAATAGATCGGCATCATTGAAAAGGATTTTGGCAACAAAGATAAGAAGGTCAGCAGCTCTTTTGGAAAAACTGACATTTTTTACAATATGGCATGATAAGATTAGAAAAAGATATCGACAACAATTCAAAGGAGGTCGGCAACAGGAAAAAGAGATTGGCAACAATGAGAAAAAGATCGGCAGTTAGTATTGATGCCTAAAACGCTGACATTTGAAAAATGAAAGATTAGTTGAAGAGGAGATCACAAGACTTGGAAACTCTCTTGAAGATTTTGGTGAAGTCTTGGATCAATAAAAGAAGTGATGTTAATTGAGGAACCTTATAAGTAATCAAACTGGATTGATTTCATCTCGAAGACATTGAAAGTATTCTTGAAGATCAACATGCCTTGAAGAAGTCATTTCAAGCCTTAGAAGCCTTATTTGGATGATCCATAAAGAGCTTGAATGCTTTGAAGAAGTCCTGCAAAAGTTAAGGTCTTAAGCTAAAAAGAGTCAACTCATGGTTCCCAAGTGTCGACATATTCAGACAAAGGCTATGGACCAAAGTCTGCACAGAAATGGAGTCTACCCCTCGAGGTCAGGAGTCGACACATTGGGTGCAGAATGCAAAGTTTTAAAGAAGGTTCAAAAAGGGTTGACTTCTCGTTTCTCAGGGGTTGACACCTTTTGACAGAGCTTTGTTGAAGTTTGGTCAAAAGCTAAAAGAGTTGACTCCTTGTTCTATAGGGGTTGACACATTCGGACAGTGCCCTGGTGAAGTCTACCAAAACTCAAGAAGAGTTTACCCATTCAAGCAGAAGAGTCGACACATTTGGACAAAAGGTTGAGGATGTTGGCGCCAGAGCAAAAAAGGTCGACCCTTTTAGAAAAAGAGTCAACTCCTTAACTGTAACGGCTAGTTTTTTAAACGGCCTATTAGCGTGATTTTGCATTAAATGCACCCCCAACTACCACCAAAGGCTATAATCAATTTAAGGCCATATATATAAGATGCCCACAACATTTATAAATAAGAATCCAAGGATTTAAGTGCTATACCATTGATTGTGAGCTGAAATTCTTAATTTACTTGAACAAACATTCTCTTTGCTAAAATAGGGCGTTTACTGAGCTGAACTCATTTATTCACTCTTTGCTGAAGTTTGGGGTGTTTACTAAGCTGAACTCATTTATTAACTCTTTGAGAGAGTTGACCCTTGTATAATCTTCATTTATTTAATTGAGAGGGTTTGTATACCTGAGAGTTTGAGTGTTCTAGAGAAAAACACTTGTAAGTTTGAGTGAAACTTGGATAAAATCACTTGGAGCTTTAAGAGCTTGAAAAGAACTCTTGTACAAAGTAAGCTGGGCACTTGGGCAACTAGTAGCTATTGTGTAAAAGATTTTTTACATAGTAGAAGGCTTTCAAGGGGATCTTGAGAGTGAGGACGTAGGCCACAAGTTGTGGCTGAACCATGGTAATCTGGTGTTCATCTCTTGCTATGTTTTTCTTTAATTGCACGTCATTGCATGCTTGCTTAGTTGATACATCTTTGATCTACTATTTTATTGATTAAATAGCTTTTGATTGCATTTGTGAGTAATTATTTTTGAAAAACCCAATTCACCCCCCTCTTGGGTTGCATCTTTGGGCTAACATGTGTTTCTCTGTCTCCC